>JAAAWM010012031.1:0-149809 GCA_036873465.1 Thinopyrum obtusiflorum
CTCCCCCTCTTGGCCGCCTCCCCAAGCCCCATCTAGGGCTGGCCGCACCCCTTTGGGGGAAACCCTAGATGGGGGAGCAGCCCTCTCCCTCCCCTATATATATTGGAGGTTTTGGAGCAGCCCAATACATGAGAACCTCTCCTCTATTGGTGCAGCCCTGCCTCTCCTCCTCCTCCTCTCCCGTGGTGCTTGGCGAAGCCCTGCTGGATTGCCACGCTCCTCCAACACCACCACGCCGTTGTGCTGCTGCTGGATGAAGTCTTCCTCAACCTCTCCCTCTCTCCTTGCTGGATCAAGGCATGGGAGACGTCACCGGCTGTACGTGTGTTGAACGCGGAGGTGCCGTCCGTTCGGCACTAGGATCTCCGGTGATTTGGATCACGACGAGTACGACTCCTTCAACCCCGTTCTCTTGAACGCTTCTGCTTAGCGATCTACAAGGGTATGTAGATGCACTCTCCTTCCCCTCGTTGCTGGTTTCTCCATAGATAGATCTTGGTGACACGTAGGTAAATTTTGAATTTCTGCTACGTTCCCCAACAGTGGCATCATGAGCTAGGTCTATTGCGTAGATTCTTTGCACGAGTAGAACACAAAGTAGTTGTGGGCGTTGATGTTGTTCAATATGCTTACCGTTACTAGTCCAATCTTGTTTCGACGGTATTGTGGGATGAAGCGGCCCGGACCGACCTTACACGTACTCTTACGTGAGACAGGTTCCACCGACTGATATGCACTTGGTGCATAAGGTGGCTAGCGGGTGCCAGTCTCTCCCACTTTAGTCGGAACGGATTCGATGAAAAGGGTCCTTATGAAGGGTAAATAGCAATTGACATATCACGTTGTGGTTTTGCGTATGTACCGGGACCACCGGGAGGGTCCCGAGGGTCCACCAAGTGGGGCCACCTGCCCCAGAAGGCTGCATGGGCCAAGTGTGGGAGGGGACCAGCCCCTAGGTGGGCTGGTGCGGCCCCCACAAGGGGCACAAGGCGCAAGGGAGAGTGGGAGGGGGCAAACCCTAGTCCAGATGGGCCTTAAGGGGGGGGGGGGGGGGGGGGGGGGGGGGGGGGGGGGGGGGGGGGGGGGGGGGGGGGGGGGGGGGGGGGGGGGGGGGGGGGGGGGGGGGGGGGGGGGGGGGGGGGGGGGGGGGGGGGGGGGGGGGGGGGGGGGGGGGGGGGGGGGGGGGGGGGGGGGGGGGGGGGGGGGGGGGGGGGGGGGGGGGGGGGGGGGGGGGGGGGGGGGGGGGGGGGGGGGGGGGGGGGGGGGGGGGGGGGGGGGGGGGGGGGGGGGGGGGGGGGGGGGGGGGGGGGGGGGGGGGGGGGGGGGGGGGGGGGGGGGGGGGGGGGGGGGGGGGGGGGGGGGGGGGGGGGGGGGGGGGGGGGGGGGGGGGGGGGGGGGGGGGGGGGGGGGGGGGGGGGGGGGGGGGGGGGGGGGGGGGGGGGGGGGGGGGGGGGGGGGGGGGGGGGGGGGGGGGGGGGGGGGGGGGGGGGGGGGGGGGGGGGGGGGGGGGGGGGGGGGGGGGGGGGGGGGGGGGGGGGGGGGGGGGGGGGGGGGGGGGGGGGGGGGGGGGGGGGGGGGGGGGGGGGGGGGGGGGGGGGGGGGGGGGGGGGGGGGGGGGGGGGGGGGGGGGGGGGGGGGGGGGGGGGGGGGGGGGGGGGGGGGGGGGGGGGGGGGGGGGGGGGGGGGGGGGGGGGGGGGGGGGGGGGGGGGGGGGGGGGGGGGGGGGGGGGGGGGGGGGGGGGGGGGGGGGGGGGGGGGGGGGGGGGGGGGGGGGGGGGGGGGGGGGGGGGGGGGGGGGGGGGGGGGGGGGGGGGGGGGGGGGGGGGGGGGGGGGGGGGGGGGGGGGGGGGGGGGGGGGGGGGGGGGGGGGGGGGGGGGGGGGGGGGGGGGGGGGGGGGGGGGGGGGGGGGGGGGGGGGGGGGGGGGGGGGGGGGGGGGGGGGGGGGGGGGGGGGGGGGGGGGGGGGGGGGGGGGGGGGGGGTGCAAGTTCTGAAATTTGTCCTTTGTCATACGCCCAGAGGGAGTAGGGAGCCCAAGGTAGCGCTCCTCAAAACTATGATTCTGTACCTCCAGCACTTCCTTGACCTCCTCACGAATATGGACTGGGCATTGCTCTCCAAACAGTATGGAGCATTTGCTCGGGTTGCTGAGCTGGCCGGTAGCGTGGGCATATGCAGCAAGTGCCTCCTTCACATTATTTGCTTCCTGAGCCATCGCACAAAAGAAGAGCAGCGTGTCATCGGCGAACAATAGATGTGAGATACCCGATGCTCTTGGGAAAACCCGAACTGGAGTGACCTCTTGGACCTGCATTTTCTGTCTCAAGATTGCAGCAAGACCGTCAGTGACAAAGAGGAATAGAAACGGATAAAGGGGATCTCCCTGCCGAAGCCCGCGCGTCGGTGCAAATGAATCTGAGAGGGTTCCGTTAAGATTAACGCAATACCGAATCGAGGTGACACACGCCATGATCCACTTCACCCATTGGTTCGCAAAACCCATTCTCTGCATCACTTGCTCAAGAAATCTCCAACCCACTCTATCATATGCTTTTGACAAGTCCAATTTGTAAGCACAAAAGCTCCTGTCCGGGTCTTTCTCTTGCCTTATATAGTGTGTGCATTCAAATGCAATCAAGGCATTATCAGTGATGAGCCTCCCTGGCACGAAGGCGCTCTGCTCCTCAGACACCACCTCACCAAGAATTGGCCTGAGGCGATTGACCAAACACTTCGCGATGGTTTTGTACACCACGTTACATAAACTGACAGGCCAGAACTCCGTCATCATCCTCGGGTTGTCCACCTTGGGGATGACAACAATGGTGGTTGAGCTCACTCCCTCCGGCATGATGCCCGTGACAAAGAACTCTCTCACCGCCGCAATGATATCCTCCCTTAGTATACTCCAGTGGCGCTGAAAAAATTTGGCCGGGAGGCCGTCCGGTCCTGGCGCCTTGAGGGGACCAATCTGAAATAATGCATCACTGATCTCCTTATCAGAAAACGGAGCACATAGCTTGTCATTCACATCAGCAGTAATCACCTCCTCAAACAGCGGCACTACAGTCTCAGGTTGGAGAATTTGGTCAGCCTCAAAAAGAGTGCAAAAATACGATAGCGCCATACTGATGTCTACTATGCAACTTTATCCTGGTAGACGTTGTTGGGCCTCCAAGTGCAGAGTTTTGTAGGGGGGGGGGGGGGGGGGGGGGGGGGGGGGGGGGGGGGGGGGGGGGGGGGGGGGGGGGGGGGGGGGGGGGGGGGGGGGGGGGGGGGGGGGGGGGGGGGGGGGGGGGGGGGGGGGGGGGGGGGGGGGGGGGGGGGGGGGGGGGGGGGGGGGGGGGGGGGGGGGGGGGGGGGGGGGGGGGGGGGGGGGGGGGGGGGGGGGGGGGGGGGGGGGGGGGGGGGGGGGGGGGGGGGGGGGGGGGGGGGGGGGGGGGGGGGGGGGGGGGGGGGGGGGGGGGGGGGGGGGGGGGGGGGGGGGGGGGGGGGGGGGGGGGGGGGGGGGGGGGGGGGGGGGGGGGGGGGGGGGGGGGGGGGGGGGGGGGGGGGGGGGGGGGGGGGGGGGGGGGGGGGGGGGGGGGGGGGGGGGGGGGGGGGGGGGGGGGGGGGGGGGGGGGGGGGGGGGGGGGGGGGGGGGGGGGGGGGGGGGGGGGGGGGGGGGGGGGGGGGGGGGGGGGGGGGGGGGGGGGGGGGGGGGGGGGGGGGGGGGGGGGGGGGGGGGGGGGGGGGGGGGGGGGGGGGGGGGGGGGGGGGGGGGGGGGGGGGGGGGGGGGGGGGGGGGGGGGGGGGGGGGGGGGGGGGGGGGGGGGGGGGGGGGGGGGGGGGGGGGGGGGGGGGGGGGGGGGGGGGGGGGGGGGGGGGGGGGGGGGGGGGGGGGGGGGGGGGGGGGGGGGGGGGGGGGGGGGGGGGGGGGGGGGGGGGGGGGGGGGGGGGGGGGGGGGGGGGGGGGGGGGGGGGGGGGGGGGGGGGGGGGGGGGGGGGGGGGGGGGGGGGGGGGGGGGGGGGGGGGGGGGGGGGGGGGGGGGGGGGGGGGGGGGGGGGGGGGGGGGGGGGGGGGGGGGGGGGGGGGGGGGGGGGGGGGGGGGGGGGGGGGGGGGGGGGGGGGGGGGGGGGGGGGGGGGGGGGGGGGGGGGGGGGGGGGGGGGGGGGGGGGGGGGGGGGGGGGGGGGGGGGGGGGGGGGGGGGGGGGGGGGGGGGGGGGGGGGGGGGGGGGGGGGGGGGGGGGGGGGGGGGGGGGGGGGGGGGGGGGGGGGGGGGGGGGGGGGGGGGGGGGGGGGGGGGGGGGGGGGGGGGGGGGGGGGGGGGGGGGGGGGGGGGGGGGGGGGGGGGGGGGGGGGGGGGGGGGGGGGGGGGGGGGGGGGGGGGGGGGGGGGGGGGGGGGGGGGGGGGGGGGGGGGGGGGGGGGGGGGGGGGGGGGGGGGGGGGGGGGGGGGGGGGGGGGGGGGGGGGGGGGGGGGGGGGGGGGGGGGGGGGGGGGGGGGGGGGGGGGGGGGGGGGGGGGGGGGGGGGGGGGGGGGGGGGGGGGGGGGGGGGGGGGGGGGGGGGGGGGGGGGGGGGGGGGGGGGGGGGGGGGGGGGGGGGGGGGGGGGGGGGGGGGGGGGGGGGGGGGGGGGGGGGGGGGGGGGGGGGGGGGGGGGGGGGGGGGGGGGGGGGGGGGGGGGGGGGGGGGGGGGGGGGGGGGGGGGGGGGGGGGGGGGGGGGGGGGGGGGGGGGGGGGGGGGGGGGGGGGGGGGGGGGGGGGGGGGGGGGGGGGGGGGGGGGGGGGGGGGGGGGGGGGGGGGGGGGGGGGGGGGGGGGGGGGGGGGGGGGGGGGGGGGGGGGGGGGGGGGGGGGGGGGGGGGGGGGGGGGGGGGGGGGGGGGGGGGGGGGGGGGGGGGGGGGGGGGGGGGGGGGGGGGGGGGGGGGGGGGGGGGGGGGGGGGGGGGGGGGGGGGGGGGGGGGGGGGGGGGGGGGGGGGGGGGGGGGGGGGGGGGGGGGGGGGGGGGGGGGGGGGGGGGGGGGGGGGGGGGGGGGGGGGGGGGGGGGGGGGGGGGGGGGGGGGGGGGGGGGGGGGGGGGGGGGGGGGGGGGGGGGGGGGGGGGGGGGGGGGGGGGGGGGGGGGGGGGGGGGGGGGGGGGGGGGGGGGGGGGGGGGGGGGGGGGGGGGGGGGGGGGGGGGGGGGGGGGGGGGGGGGGGGGGGGGGGGGGGGGGGGGGGGGGGGGGGGGGGGGGGGGGGGGGGGGGGGGGGGGGGGGGGGGGGGGGGGGGGGGGGGGGGGGGGGGGGGGGGGGGGGGGGGGGGGGGGGGGGGGGGGGGGGGGGGGGGGGGGGGGGGGGGGGGGGGGGGGGGGGGGGGGGGGGGGGGGGGGGGGGGGGGGGGGGGGGGGGGGGGGGGGGGGGGGGGGGGGGGGGGGGGGGGGGGGGGGGGGGGGGGGGGGGGGGGGGGGGGGGGGGGGGGGGGGGGGGGGGGGGGGGGGGGGGGGGGGGGGGGGGGGGGGGGGGGGGGGGGGGGGGGGGGGGGGGGGGGGGGGGGGGGGGGGGGGGGGGGGGGGGGGGGGGGGGGGGGGGGGGGGGGGGGGGGGGGGGGGGGGGGGGGGGGGGGGGGGGGGGGGGGGGGGGGGGGGGGGGGGGGGGGGGGGGGGGGGGGGGGGGGGGGGGGGGGGGGGGGGGGGGGGGGGGGGGGGGGGGGGGGGGGGGGGGGGGGGGGGGGGGGGGGGGGGGGGGGGGGGGGGGGGGGGGGGGGGGGGGGGGGGGGGGGGGGGGGGGGGGGGGGGGGGGGGGGGGGGGGGGGGGGGGGGGGGGGGGGGGGGGGGGGGGGGGGGGGGGGGGGGGGGGGGGGGGGGGGGGGGGGGGGGGGGGGGGGGGGGGGGGGGGGGGGGGGGGGGGGGGGGGGGGGGGGGGGGGGGGGGGGGGGGGGGGGGGGGGGGGGGGGGGGGGGGGGGGGGGGGGGGGGGGGGGGGGGGGGGGGGGGGGGGGGGGGGGGGGGGGGGGGGGGGGGGGGGGGGGGGGGGGGGGGGGGGGGGGGGGGGGGGGGGGGGGGGGGGGGGGGGGGGGGGGGGGGGGGGGGGGGGGGGGGGGGGGGGGGGGGGGGGGGGGGGGGGGGGGGGGGGGGGGGGGGGGGGGGGGGGGGGGGGGGGGGGGGGGGGGGGGGGGGGGGGGGGGGGGGGGGGGGGGGGGGGGGGGGGGGGGGGGGGGGGGGGGGGGGGGGGGGGGGGGGGGGGGGGGGGGGGGGGGGGGGGGGGGGGGGGGGGGGGGGGGGGGGGGGGGGGGGGGGGGGGGGGGGGGGGGGGGGGGGGGGGGGGGGGGGGGGGGGGGGGGGGGGGGGGGGGGGGGGGGGGGGGGGGGGGGGGGGGGGGGGGGGGGGGGGGGGGGGGGGGGGGGGGGGGGGGGGGGGGGGGGGGGGGGGGGGGGGGGGGGGGGGGGGGGGGGGGGGGGGGGGGGGGGGGGGGGGGGGGGGGGGGGGGGGGGGGGGGGGGGGGGGGGGGGGGGGGGGGGGGGGGGGGGGGGGGGGGGGGGGGGGGGGGGGGGGGGGGGGGGGGGGGGGGGGGGGGGGGGGGGGGGGGGGGGGGGGGGGGGGGGGGGGGGGGGGGGGGGGGGGGGGGGGGGGGGGGGGGGGGGGGGGGGGGGGGGGGGGGGGGGGGGGGGGGGGGGGGGGGGGGGGGGGGGGGGGGGGGGGGGGGGGGGGGGGGGGGGGGGGGGGGGGGGGGGGGGGGGGGGGGGGGGGGGGGGGGGGGGGGGGGGGGGGGGGGGGGGGGGGGGGGGGGGGGGGGGGGGGGGGGGGGGGGGGGGGGGGGGGGGGGGGGGGGGGGGGGGGGGGGGGGGGGGGGGGGGGGGGGGGGGGGGGGGGGGGGGGGGGGGGGGGGGGGGGGGGGGGGGGGGGGGGGGGGGGGGGGGGGGGGGGGGGGGGGGGGGGGGGGGGGGGGGGGGGGGGGGGGGGGGGGGGGGGGGGGGGGGGGGGGGGGGGGGGGGGGGGGGGGGGGGGGGGGGGGGGGGGGGGGGGGGGGGGGGGGGGGGGGGGGGGGGGGGGGGGGGGGGGGGGGGGGGGGGGGGGGGGGGGGGGGGGGGGGGGGGGGGGGGGGGGGGGGGGGGGGGGGGGGGGGGGGGGGGGGGGGGGGGGGGGGGGGGGGGGGGGGGGGGGGGGGGGGGGGGGGGGGGGGGGGGGGGGGGGGGGGGGGGGGGGGGGGGGGGGGGGGGGGGGGGGGGGGGGGGGGGGGGGGGGGGGGGGGGGGGGGGGGGGGGGGGGGGGGGGGGGGGGGGGGGGGGGGGGGGGGGGGGGGGGGGGGGGGGGGGGGGGGGGGGGGGGGGGGGGGGGGGGGGGGGGGGGGGGGGGGGGGGGGGGGGGGGGGGGGGGGGGGGGGGGGGGGGGGGGGGGGGGGGGGGGGGGGGGGGGGGGGGGGGGGGGGGGGGGGGGGGGGGGGGGGGGGGGGGGGGGGGGGGGGGGGGGGGGGGGGGGGGGGGGGGGGGGGGGGGGGGGGGGGGGGGGGGGGGGGGGGGGGGGGGGGGGGGGGGGGGGGGGGGGGGGGGGGGGGGGGGGGGGGGGGGGGGGGGGGGGGGGGGGGGGGGGGGGGGGGGGGGGGGGGGGGGGGGGGGGGGGGGGGGGGGGGGGGGGGGGGGGGGGGGGGGGGGGGGGGGGGGGGGGGGGGGGGGGGGGGGGGGGGGGGGGGGGGGGGGGGGGGGGGGGGGGGGGGGGGGGGGGGGGGGGGGGGGGGGGGGGGGGGGGGGGGGGGGGGGGGGGGGGGGGGGGGGGGGGGGGGGGGGGGGGGGGGGGGGGGGGGGGGGGGGGGGGGGGGGGGGGGGGGGGGGGGGGGGGGGGGGGGGGGGGGGGGGGGGGGGGGGGGGGGGGGGGGGGGGGGGGGGGGGGGGGGGGGGGGGGGGGGGGGGGGGGGGGGGGGGGGGGGGGGGGGGGGGGGGGGGGGGGGGGGGGGGGGGGGGGGGGGGGGGGGGGGGGGGGGGGGGGGGGGGGGGGGGGGGGGGGGGGGGGGGGGGGGGGGGGGGGGGGGGGGGGGGGGGGGGGGGGGGGGGGGGGGGGGGGGGGGGGGGGGGGGGGGGGGGGGGGGGGGGGGGGGGGGGGGGGGGGGGGGGGGGGGGGGGGGGGGGGGGGGGGGGGGGGGGGGGGGGGGGGGGGGGGGGGGGGGGGGGGGGGGGGGGGGGGGGGGGGGGGGGGGGGGGGGGGGGGGGGGGGGGGGGGGGGGGGGGGGGGGGGGGGGGGGGGGGGGGGGGGGGGGGGGGGGGGGGGGGGGGGGGGGGGGGGGGGGGGGGGGGGGGGGGGGGGGGGGGGGGGGGGGGGGGGGGGGGGGGGGGGGGGGGGGGGGGGGGGGGGGGGGGGGGGGGGGGGGGGGGGGGGGGGGGGGGGGGGGGGGGGGGGGGGGGGGGGGGGGGGGGGGGGGGGGGGGGGGGGGGGGGGGGGGGGGGGGGGGGGGGGGGGGGGGGGGGGGGGGGGGGGGGGGGGGGGGGGGGGGGGGGGGGGGGGGGGGGGGGGGGGGGGGGGGGGGGGGGGGGGGGGGGGGGGGGGGGGGGGGGGGGGGGGGGGGGGGGGGGGGGGGGGGGGGGGGGGGGGGGGGGGGGGGGGGGGGGGGGGGGGGGGGGGGGGGGGGGGGGGGGGGGGGGGGGGGGGGGGGGGGGGGGGGGGGGGGGGGGGGGGGGGGGGGGGGGGGGGGGGGGGGGGGGGGGGGGGGGGGGGGGGGGGGGGGGGGGGGGGGGGGGGGGGGGGGGGGGGGGGGGGGGGGGGGGGGGGGGGGGGGGGGGGGGGGGGGGGGGGGGGGGGGGGGGGGGGGGGGGGGGGGGGGGGGGGGGGGGGGGGGGGGGGGGGGGGGGGGGGGGGGGGGGGGGGGGGGGGGGGGGGGGGGGGGGGGGGGGGGGGGGGGGGGGGGGGGGGGGGGGGGGGGGGGGGGGGGGGGGGGGGGGGGGGGGGGGGGGGGGGGGGGGGGGGGGGGGGGGGGGGGGGGGGGGGGGGGGGGGGGGGGGGGGGGGGGGGGGGGGGGGGGGGGGGGGGGGGGGGGGGGGGGGGGGGGGGGGGGGGGGGGGGGGGGGGGGGGGGGGGGGGGGGGGGGGGGGGGGGGGGGGGGGGGGGGGGGGGGGGGGGGGGGGGGGGGGGGGGGGGGGGGGGGGGGGGGGGGGGGGGGGGGGGGGGGGGGGGGGGGGGGGGGGGGGGGGGGGGGGGGGGGGGGGGGGGGGGGGGGGGGGGGGGGGGGGGGGGGGGGGGGGGGGGGGGGGGGGGGGGGGGGGGGGGGGGGGGGGGGGGGGGGGGGGGGGGGGGGGGGGGGGGGGGGGGGGGGGGGGGGGGGGGGGGGGGGGGGGGGGGGGGGGGGGGGGGGGGGGGGGGGGGGGGGGGGGGGGGGGGGGGGGGGGGGGGGGGGGGGGGGGGGGGGGGGGGGGGGGGGGGGGGGGGGGGGGGGGGGGGGGGGGGGGGGGGGGGGGGGGGGGGGGGGGGGGGGGGGGGGGGGGGGGGGGGGGGGGGGGGGGGGGGGGGGGGGGGGGGGGGGGGGGGGGGGGGGGGGGGGGGGGGGGGGGGGGGGGGGGGGAGCGAGGCCTGATCTGGCGCGTGGGTAACGGTGAATCCATTCGCATTTGGCGAGATAGCTGGATCCCGAGGAACGGCGAAGGTAAACCAGTCACACCGCAAGGCAGGAGCAGGCTGAGGCGGGTTGCGAATCTCCTCGACAACCATGGTTCATGGCGGCCGGACGTGATTCACCAAGTGTTCCTTTCGGTTGATGCGGAGGAGATACTGAAGATTAAAACATCACCACGCTTGGGCGAAGACATTATTGCATGGGCGCCGGAGAAGAGTGGACGCTTCTCTGTTCGGAGTGCTTATCGACTAGCTCTGGAGGAGCGCTTGAGGCCTTCATCAGTCGCGGCGAGCAGGGCACCGGACAGGCGACGGGCCGTCTGGTCCTTTATATGGAGGTGCCCTGCTCCTCCTAAGGTGCACACCTTTATTTGGAGACTCGTCACTGACTGTTTACCCACCTGGGTGAACAAGAAACGCCGGGGTCTTGAGGTTTCTGACTTATGCCCTCTCTGTGCTACCGAGCCGGAGGACACGTTTCACACGTTTTGCAGGTGCCCAGGGGCGGTCGGGCTATGGCAGAACACTGGCGCATACCTGAGGTGACGGCATTCCGGCGGACGGGAACAGAGTGGCTGGCTCAGTGCCTCTGTGACCTGCCAGACCTGGAGCGAATGGAATTGATGATGACGCTATGGCGCTGCTGGCATGTTCGGAACGAGCTCACGCACGACAAGCAAGCGCCTCCCGTCGAAGCTTCCTACCGCTTCCTGCTGGGCTACGTTGAATCCCTTATCGGCGTGCAGAACAAGCCGGAGGCTAATCCGGTGAAGGGCAAGCGGGTAGTCGAAGCGTTGCACACTGGTGCGGCGTCATTGCATGCTCCGGCGCGCGTGCGGGAACCCGTCAGGTGGTATCCTCCTCCTGCGGGCTGGACCAAGCTGAATGTCGACGGCTCCTTCTGCCCTACTACGGGCACGGCGGGTGCGGGCATGGTGCTTCGAGACAGCTCGGGCACAATCATCTTCTCGTCATGTCGTCAACTCCGAAGATGCGCGGATGCGCTTGAAGCGGAGCTGGCAACGTGCATGGAGGGCCTAAACCTTGCGCTCTAATGGACGCCTCTTCCGATGGAGATTGAAACCAATTGTCTCGTCGGGATCAATATGCTTCGGGGAGATGATTTGGATCACTCCCGTTATGCTATGCTGGTGGACCAGACCAGGCGCCTTATGAGGGAAGGAAGAGAAACTAGACTGGCTCAGATTTCTCGCGACCAAAATAGAGTTAGCCATTATCTAGCAAATTTCGGTAGAGTAGAAGAGCGCACTGCTGTGTGGCTCGGCTCCGGACCAGGCGATGTCCTTGATCTTTGTATGCAAGACTCTCCTATTGAGTGATCAATAAAAACTTTCCCCATCGCGAAAAAAAAAATCTGAGATTTGCTGCTAAATTATTGATTAACAGTGTAGAATCCGTGATTATTTGCTCCTTAAAACCTATTTTCCGATGGCTTGGCCCTTCCCAAACTATTTTGACTGATTTGGCCCCCAATCCTAGTTTTCTGGTTCCGCCACTGCTCGCTGCACCCCAAGCCAGAAACCCCTGAAGGGACACCCGCTCATTAGGGCATGAGCTATGGGGGCGAAAAAAGACAGCCGCCCCATTAGACACCTAGGCGTGGTAGGATGGAAGCTATTGCCAACACAAGCTCACTCCAATGGTGGCTATAGTGATTCCTTCATTTTCCTCTTTCTCCTTACTTTCTCTTTCTTTTGTACCCAAGAACCGGTCTCCTCTGCAAGTTGCACCTGGCGCAAGGAAGCAGCGGTCCAGCTGCTAAGGTGGCATCCGAGCCGAGTTGGCATATGAGGCACTAAGTTTGGGGCTATGCACTGGCCATGCGCTTAGTCATCACTGCCAAAAACAAATGGTGCTTGGATTCACCTCCCCTTCGCTTGCCACTCCGGCGTCCGGTGGCGAGGAGGGTAGTCCTGGTGCCTCGGCTTAGATAGGTAAGGTTTTGGTTCTCGCAAGGGCGGCGCTCGGACCGATGGCGGCGCTTCTTCTTCGAGTCAATCTTCCGTGCTCCGATCCTCCTCAAGTCCGTTCGTCGGGACGGATTAGACGGACCGCCGGCGTAGATTCCTACCAGCTCCTCAGAGCGGCGAGATTAGGGTTTCTCGTCGTGCGTGCGCAACATCGAGATTTGATGTCAGGTCCTTCAGATCGATTCAAGGATTCAATGACGACGACTGCGGCTCCCGAACGCCGGTCCTTAGAGCCACGTGCACGAAGACTTTCCGGTTGTCATCGACATGGTCAGGCCGGCTCCGGTATGGGAGCGGCGATAGCGGCGCGTCAGCGGCTCGTTCTGGCGGCAACAATGGTCGTTCGGCTGTCCATGAATCTTGATGTAATTTTTATTATGTTTGGAATGCTTTGTACTTCTAATAAATCTTTATAATATGTCTGATACTTTTGGAAAAAACAAAAACAAATGGTGCTCGGCCGAGGAGTCGAGCCGAACAATCCATTCCGGCCGTGCCCACACAGATACATCCAACCCAGCCCGAAACTCCCGACACCACCTGTCCTCTCCTCGGGATCCGAACCATCCCCAAAACCCCACCACCTCACGATCTCCTCCACCCTTCTGCGGTCCCGCCCATGGCCGCCGCCGCCGCCGCCGCCGCCGCGGTAACTCCTCACCTCGCCGCGGTCGGGACTGGGTCCCACCATCACCACCAGCCGCCGCCTCGCCCGCCCGTGTCCATCTCGGTCAGACCGAGGGCGCGCCTCGTGTCCGTCGCTGCGGCGGCCGCTACTCCGGCCACCGACGGCGTCGCGCCGGTGCCACCCCACCCCAGGCGCTCGTAAGCCTTCTCTCTTTCCGTGGACCAGTTTTGAATCCTGAGCAAATTTGATCTCCGAGTCTTCGCTGCGCTTCGTCATTAATCTATTAGGATTCATTTCCCCCTTCAACCTCTATGTATAGGGTTGTAAAGCGCCACACGATATCAGTTTTTGTTGGGGATGAGAGTGGGATGATCAATCGGATTGCCGGGGTCTTCGCCAGAAGAGGGTACAACATTGAGTCATTGGCAGTTGGGCTGAACAAGGACAAGGCGCTGTTCACCATTGTAGTGTCAGGAACAGAGAAAATACTCACACAGGTTGTCGAGCAGCTCTACAAACTTGTTAATGTTATACAGGTCAGCATTTTCTTATTCCAGTATCCTGTGAATATTGAAAATGTTTGCTAACTAATAGTAACATTTAAATCACTCGTGTCAGTTTTTGTGCTTGTTCCTGTCATCGCAGTATCTGAAATTCATAGTCTTGTATATATTGATTGAACAGGTTGAGGATTTGTCAAAGGAACCACAAGTTGAAAGAGAGCTCATGCTTATAAAACTAAACGTAGAGCCAGAACAGCGGCTCGAGGTAAAAGTGTATATGTGCCTTTTGCAAGCATGCTATCTAGAGATTTTAATCTGTGCATGTGATGCTCAGTTTACATATTTCAGTCCGAGATGTAATGGAAGTACAGTTTGGGTTTTCTTTGCTTATTTCAATACTCATACATGCAGGTGATGGGTTTGGTTGACATTTTCAGAGCTAAAGTGGTTGATCTTTCAGACCATACACTAACTGTTGAGGTAAAATCCGTGATGTTTCGTATCTTGCAGATCAATTACACTATCACTCATATATGTCTTTTATTAAAGCAAAGTATGCTCTGTTTTTGAGTCATGCCAAAGGTAACTGGCGATCCTGGAAAAATTGCTGCTGTACAGAGGAACCTGAACAAATTCGGGATCAAAGAAGTTGCCAGAACTGGCAAGGTTATACTCCTTAGAAAGATTAATACCATATCATGCTTTCTTCTTGACTATATCTAATGGGCCATACTAATGTAACAGATAGCTTTGCGGCGTGAGAAAATAGGACAAACAGCTCCTTTTTGGAGGTTCTCCGTAGCTTCCTATCCTGATCTTGAAGTAAAAATACCTTCAAAATCTACACTGAGCACTGCAAAGACAACCAGTGGGGATTCTGAGGAATCATCCCAGGTAAGGAATGATAATTCTTATCATTCATATAATTCTTGTAGCATGTATTTATCTTTTCTTCAGCACTGCAACAACACTGTCTCCATTTATTTTGACCTGGTTTATTGTGTTGTGTGAATTCTTTTTATGTATTCAACGAAAATCAACATGCGTAATTTACTTCTATTCTTTATAATAAGAGTTGTTCTTTACTGAATTGATCTTGTTGATTATTCTTTTCAATCTGTGTTTGTAAGGGCAAAATAGTTTCTGTAGATTATTTACCAATATTGGTCCTTGCAAGTGCACCTTATATGCAGTGAATACTGATGTGATTAGCTAGATTTATCTATTTATGCCTACCAGTTTAGGACAAAAGCAGAAGTTGGTGCATTATTTAAATTGCTGTATCATTCCCAATACCAGCATTATGTTGAATTGTTAGTCTTGATTTGATAGTAGTAAGAAGTTGGCTATCTTATAGAATAGCTACAATTTCACAAACACTGGCTAGAAATGACCTTGGCTATGTTTGTGTGAACAATTTTATTGCAAATACTATTTGCTCCAATTTGCAACAGCAGCTGTATGAATTTTTATATAATCTTACGTTCTTATTACTAGGGCGATGTTTATCCAGTGGAATCTTACGAAAGCTTCTCGATGAATCAAATTCTTGATGCTCATTGGGGTGCCATGACTGACAGTGATGTAAGTTCTTGCATTCTTCTTTCACTAGACCTGCTGTGTTGCTGAAAATTAGTGGCAAGAGCCCTGAAGTGTACTTGAACACTAAAATTCTTAAAATTTGTTTGCATTGAACTACAATTGCAATTTTAATACCCATTTGGAAAATAACTGGCATACTTTTCTTTCTTTAGCCTACAGGGTTTTGTTCGCATACTTTGTCGATCCTTGTGAATGATTCCCCTGGAGTTCTTAATGTCGTAACGGGTGTCTTTGCCTGGAGGGGCTACAATATTCAGGTTCGTTTTCCGCTTATATATATCTTATGTTGACTCAGTTAGATCATTGCAGGTTACATGGTTGCAGTAAATGCTTAAAAGTTGTATCCATTACTTTGACAGAGTCTTGCTGTTGGCCCAGCTGAAAAAGCGGGCACTTCTCGCATCACCACTGTCGTTCCTGGAAATGATGAATCTATCGCCAAGCTAGTACAACAACTTTACAAGCTCATCGATGTTTATGAGGTCAACTTATCAATGTGTGGTTTCTATGATTGTTGTTGCATATGTAAGGTTAACTCAAATTCATCTTGGTTTCTCAGGTTCAAGATCTCACACATTTACCATTTGCGGCTAGAGTTAATGATCATAAAGGTCGCTGGGAACACCTCAGCTCGCAGGGAAATCCTGGATATTGCTGAGGATGTTTTCAGGGCCAAAACGGTTGATGTATCAGGCCACACAATAACTCTTCAGGTAATAATTACTTTACCCTCTTGGGTCCAACTACTAGATTTAGGACTTTATATTCTTTTGTTGGTAGATAAATCAGTCAGTTTTATCTAAGCATTTTCTTAATTCAATCTAGACATGTTGATTGTAGACAGCAGAAATATGAACATTAATCAGATACAGCCTTTACTTGGAGCATTATCCGTATAGCTGTCACCTAGCTGATAAAAATTTCAGTATATATCTGCTGCTGTTTTGAAATATATGGTAGTATTTATTAATATTGATTTAAGTTGGATAATAGAGATATGCAAAAATGTGGGTGTTTATAGATTGTTTCAGTGTCATGTATCTATGGCTATACCGGCAAATCGTATGTCTGACATAATTGTAATCCATTTGAAGAACAAAATTTGACATAAACTGTATTTATATAAATATCTCATAAGAATTCACTTGCCGGTATTTCATAGAAACATTTCCATTAACTCAAAACTCGTGCAATGATTTCCTTGTTTTTCCTATGGCGTAATCAAACACCCTTTCGTTGGGATTCTTATTGTATTTAATCCTACAATTCAATAAGGCCGGACATTGCGATCTTACCCTTTCCATTTTCCTCTATTTCTTGAATCTTGCAAAAGAGTCCCGCACGGACAATATAGTTAGTGGCATCAATAATTTGTCTTAACAAGCAATAACGTTATTGTTATGCAGCTTACTGGAGACCTTGATAAAATGGTTGCACTACAAAGGTTGCTTGAGCCCTACGGCATCTGTGAGGTTCGTACTGAAGGTTCACTTTTTTTTAAGCTCTTGAACGGTTCACTTTGTACATGCACCATAGTATCCATAATTTGTGTTCGGCAGTGGATTAGTTCTTCCTCGATTGTGGAGTGCTTAGGCCAATGCAAATTGTAGTTTAGTAACTGCAAATTTTCGAACGGTTATTTGTAGTCGATTCTTTACCCTCCTTTGGCCATGCTTTTGCAGATTGCACGAACTGGCAGGGTGGGGGGGGGGGGGGGGGGGGGGGGGGGGGGGGGGGGGGGGGGGGGGGGGGGGGGGGGGGGGGGGGGGGGGGGGGGGGGGGGGGGGGGGGGGGGGGGGGGGGGGGGGGGGGGGGGGGGGGGGGGGGGGGGGGGGGGGGGGGGGGGGGGGGGGGGGGGGGGGGGGGGGGCTTCGGGATGTCTTCCATGATTGCACGAACTGGCAGGGTTGCGCTGTGCCGTGAGTCAGGAGTCGATTCCAAGTACCTCCGTGGCTATTCCCTTCCTGGATAGCGTGTCAGTTGGTGAGACATCACACTCGATCAGTTCATGGATTGCCATGATTCTCCTGATCTCGGATCTCCTAAACACCCTCTGTGTGGTGTTTCATTCCTTTCGGAGCATACAGCAAGAACACAGCTGTTATAGTTTACGTTCACTAGATTTACACTTTATCCTCAGGAGTTTTTGTCATATATATACCACAGAGAAATGAGTTTGGGATGTTTGAATCCCATGTGAGCTCACGGAGGCAGAAGAAACCCATCCATAGTTTCTACACTGAGGTTTTCGGCTTTGAAGTTTGTTGGTCGATGAAGACTCTTTTTTTACGTTCTGAACCATACCTAAATTAAGTATTTGCGCATTTTTTTTACCTCTGAAGTCATCTACTAGAATTCAGGCCTGCTACTTTGAAGCCTTCAATTAGCACCAATCAAATATAATTTTCCCTGTGGTGATGAATCAAATTTAGGACCTTGCTTTCAAATTGGGAATTTACATGTACGCTTTAGCACACTAAAATCCCCCTCTCTGTGACAAATGTCATGCTCGTTACGTTTGCAATATAGATGGAGTATATATATTATAAATTTTGGAATTGATGTATTATGGGACCTTGATGAATCATTTGTGAAGCTCTAAGCAGATCAGTGTCTTGCTTTCTTGCTCCCTTTCTTCCCTTGGAAGATGCAAAATGATTCTGCGTGACGGTTTTGTACAAGGGAAGAAAGGGAGCTTGGTGCTCCCTCCCTCTCCCTCGATCTCCCTCTCTACTTCTCTAGGAAGCCTCGTGCTCCCTTTCCCTCTACTTCTCTAGGAAGCCTCGTGCTCCCTTTCATCCCACCCCCATTCCCTAGCGGGTGTTACCCACGTCTACTTGGCAGATACTCACAAAATGGCAATTATGCTTACCTGAAAAGATGCAAATATTTCACTACAGGGCGACGAGGACAGGTGATCGTGCGGTGTGGAGGGAGCACGTTCGCTTGCTAGATTTCACTAAATTTATATTGTTAGACAATTGTGATTTACACTTTATACTCAGTAGTTTCTTTTTCCGACTGTTCCTGGATAAGAGCCTGATGGAGGACTCCATCGCGGGGGGGGGGGGAAAAAAAAAAAAAAAGAGGCCTGATGGAGGACTGACGCGTTTCAAGGAGGAATCTGGAACTGAATACTGCAGCAGTGCAGACCTACAAATACAGGACCTGAGCTGCTTTCATCTGCATCTTACACCAGGAAGAAAATGCCATCCCTGCAAACAGCAAATAATATCCTACAACAGAAATTATGCCGCACCAGGTACTCAAGCTCATATTCTCTTCAGTTGATATGTTAGGAGATTTCTTACCATTTGGCAGCGACAATAGCCGGCGTCCAGCATGTAACTATGCTAGCTCCAGCTTGAAGTCTCCAGGAGGAGGCAAGGAACACGGTAGAAACCTGAAAGAGCATGCAAGGAAGCAGGATCTGCGATGCTATTAGCATCTATTCCCTCCATCCCACAATATAAGATGTTAACATCTTATATTATGTGACGGAGGGAGATTCTGCTTGGACAGATCGACATTGCATTCAGAGCAAACGGGACACCACCTGAACTTCGCATCCAGCTCTGGTGGCGTGGAGTGCAAATGCTTCGTAACTACCCTGGGTTCGTTCTCCATGCATGGCATCCTCATATGTCTGAAGCCTCAGGGCATCTCTAGCCGATCCCCTAAAATATTGAGGAGTAAATGGCCGAGTAAACCTTGTGCAGCATTTTTACCCCTATAAATTTTGGTTGTTTCTAGACGATCCCCTAAACTTAGCGGAGTAAAATTTATAATTAGCTTATACATTTCGTCGAACGCTTTGCTATGCGCCTCCGAGGAAGCGGCAACGATGGTGACCACACCATCGCCGCTGTGGCCTCTTCCACTCCTACTCCAACTCCTACGTGGCGTGTGAAGCTTCGGCTCCGGCTCACGTGCGCCATCGCCACCAGCACATGCGCTCTGGCGGCGACAGGCTGGACAAGGCGGAGCCGTGGCGCGTGAAGCCGCGGTGGGTGGTGCAGTCTTGCGCTCGATGGCAGGGTTGGTGGCGACCAAGAACCAGGAGAGCGCCACCGAGGAGGTGTCACGGCCGGCGAGGATGAAGTTTAGCGGGACGTGCTGCAGGGAATCGTCTGAGTAGGTCCCCTTCCGCATGAAGCGCGACATGAGGTCATTGTGCGGCGTGGTCGCGCCCGACACGTCGCTCTTGCCAGCGAGCTCGAGCTTGAGCGTCTTGATGACGACAGAGAGGTATTGGTCGACGTGCTCGACGCTGCGCGCCAGCGTGCTCTCCATGCCGAGACCCAACCACTTCTTGCACCGCCACACCCACTCCAGGAAGATGAAGCGGTTGAGCGTGGCCTTTGTGGGGCGGTCGAACGAGGTGGGGAATGCGTTCTCGGGGAGCCACGTGCGAGCGTCTCCGGGTCCTTGCCAAAGGCGAGGCTGCAGATGTTGCTCGAGTGCGGCCGTCTTGCGCTGCAACACCTAGGTGTCCCCGTCAGAGTTGCAGATGCTGTTGCCGAGCAGATCCACTGCAAGGTCGCCGGCAAGGCCCGAGGTTGTCGACGTCGACAAGGGGGCTTCACGTGAGTCGCCGGCTGGCCACAAGGGGGGCTTCTTTAGCCGGCTGCGGTGGAGTATTTTTAGGAACCGGGGAGGCCGTAACGGTTAGAGGAGTAAAACTGAAATTTTACTCTATAACTTTTTAGGGGATCGGCTAGAGATGCCAAAGCACATCTTTTCTCTTTGTTCCTTTTGCTCTTTTGTCCATAACCTCTTCTTCTTAAATAAACAATTAAGAAACAAAGAAAGGCATGGGCTAAAAAAAATGCTTACGTTTGCGATCTTGAGAGTCCAGTCACCTATGATTGGTGCACCCATGCCCGCCAAGACTGACAGCCAACTCTATCAGAGGTTCCTCCGTGACTGTATGAATATACTGAATAATTGCAGTGTCTGGGAATTGCACCGGTCGAACAGAACCGCTAGTCTCCAAAACTCAGGTTTGAGCCAGAAATCACATGCCAAACGTGAAGCGTGAGCTTAGTTGTGCATCGTATGCAGAAGCAGAGCAGTCAAACCTGCTACGTACGTATTGTCTTTTCTCTTTTCCTTTTCCCTTCCCTTCTCCTTTTCCTTCTTTCTCTCTTGTCCCCCCTCGTTGTTGCTTCCTTCATTCTCCCCTGTCCCAAATGAGACGCCCTGCTCTCTGCTTTAATTTCCTGCATTTCTCCTCCACCTTTCATCTGCACTTGCTGCATTCACTCTTTTCTCCCTTCACCCCTCCCTCGCCTCGCCATAAGCCGGCGGTCTCTCTCCCTCACGCGTGAGATCGATGTGGTTCCATGCTGTGGCAAAATCCTACCAAGTTTCTAGCATGGCATCTCGTCAGCGTGTCCTGCTAAGGCTGGGGCACCACCCTTAACTAGCCCTTTCTTTGTTTCACGCAGGTAATCTAGCTACCTCCTTGTGCCTCTGCCGCCCTTTTCTATTCTGACAACATTTGTGCAAACCATTATTACCGACATGGTTCTCTAAGCTTCTATTGTTTACAAGCTTCTTTGTGTTTCGGTGGGCAAGTTAACAAATACTCCCTCTGTAAACTAATATAAGAGCGTTTAGATCACTACTTTAGTATTCTAAACGCTTTTATATTAGTTTACGGAGGGAGTACTTACTGTACTGCAGATGTAATGTTGTATGCTTTAGCTACCTAATGTTAGAGAGAAACCAGTTTGCTAGCATGTTGCTTTCTAGAAAGGATTCTTGCCTTCTGCACTAAGGAACCTGATGATGGTTTAGCAAAAGCAGAAAGTTTGTTTCTGCTAACCTGCTTCTTCATAGTGACTGAGAATAACATTTTTTCCACCATAGCTTATGACATCATCCAAGTAGTTTTTAGCCAAAAATTAGACCGAATGTGGTAGTTCTGCGGGGAAAAAATAGAAGTGATAATTCTGTGGGACACAAACCTGTAAAGTTATAGTTTTTTCTTTGTTAAATACTCATTAGGTTAAGCATATAGGATCATATCTCCCACTCCTTTATGACCATGATCCTGCTACAGCATTATAGAACATTAGAAGTAACCGAAGGCTTACTAGAGAAAGCATTATCTCACAAGCCGCAGCATTATCAAGTTCATAAAGAGGACTTAATTTTTTTTAGTTAACTTGAACATATGGTTCCAAGAATGAATATTGTACATTTCTTTTCAAACTACACAATCAATATGTACATTTCGCTTTTATGTCTTACTGTATTTTCTTAGCTGTGCGAGTATTATTGCTGGTATATGATGTAAGGTAATCTATTGCGCAGCACTGACATGCAAGCGTATGTGTCATTGCAAGCAGGACATCAGAGTGAAGGTATTTTGAAGGCTAAACGAAAGCATGGCCATAACAAGGGAGAGCTTGGAACAAATATGGAGTCAGTGGGAAATCCAGCTGGTGGTGCTCCTCAGCTTCACCTTGCAAATCTTTCTCTTCTTCATCGGCAGTCTCAGGCGGTACAACACCAATGCTCTGCTCAGGCTTCTTACCTGGCTAGCCTATGTTGCGGCAGACATGGTTGCTGTATACGCCCTTGGCCTCATATCCCGAGATGATCAGAGCACCACGGCATCGGCAGCTGGATCATGCCGCGGGAACAAGGGATCAAACGGACTCTCCACGGGCACAAGCCGCCACCTAGCGTTCTTCTGGGCGCCTTTCCTCCTCATCCATCTCGGCGGGCAGGACACCATTTCGGCCTTCTCCATCGAGGACAACAACCTGTGGCCGAGGCACCTGCTGAACCTGACCATCCAAGTCTGCTTGGCCTTGTACGCCTTTTGGAAGTCGATAGGTGGACGTAACCAGCGGCTTCTTGCTCCAGCCGTCCTGGTGTTCGTCGCCGGGATCATCAGGTATGGGGAGAGGACATGGGCGCTCAAGTGCGGTAGCCGGAATGGCCTCAAGGAAACGAGTCTGCCTCCATTGCCTAAGCTGAATGTTGAGGTCGACAAAGGCAGCTATGTTGGCACCATCTGCTACGTTCAAGGCTCAAAGCCGCGGTAGGTTTGATAATCATTGGCCTTTCCTTTTCAACGATGTCATCGACAACCTAGATCTAAGAGAGGTTTCCATGATTGGAAGCCAATTCACTTGGGCGAACAGTCTTCCAGAACCGACATATGAGAAACTAGATTGAGTTTTAATGGATACCGACTAGGAATCTAAATTTCCTATGGTGTCTGTTCGTGCTCTACCTCGTATTGAGGCTATATTAGACCACGCACCCATTCTCCTAACCACTGGGTTGCCACGACCACAACAGAGACGCAAATTCAAGTTTGAACTTGGGTGGTTGCTTCGGGATGTCTTCCATGACATGGTCAAGGAGGTGTGGGAGAAACCGGTAGCCGGGCCTACCCCAATACACAGATGGAATAATAAAATGCGTGCATTACGTAAATTCCTTGGTGGTTGGGCTAGGCATACATTGGGTATCCTCAAAAAGGAGAAGCTTCGTCTTTCATCTATCATTGATGAATTAGAAGCTTTGGCAGAGGTTAGACCTCTATCTGAGCATGAAATCGAGATCAAGAGTCATTCGAATGCACAGATAGCTAACATGCTGCGTGAAGAGGAACTCAAATGGTACCAACATTCTAACTCTCAGTTTATCCTGAAAGGTGATTCGAATACTAGATTTTTTCATGGAGTCGCCAATGGCAGACACCGGAAGAAAATTATTCATTCCCTACAATAGGATGAGGGCACAATTAAGGGGCATGAGCAACTTAAATCTTATATCACTAATTATTATAAAAATTTGTTCGGAACCCCAGAGGAAGGAAACTTCTCAATGGATGAGTCCCGAACAGATAACATCCCCCAGGTCTCTGATGAGGAAAACAGCCTTCTAACAGCCCCGTACTCCGAGAAGGAAGTTAGAAAGGCAGTTTTCCTAATGGAGCATAACAAAGCCCCGGGTCCGGATGGTTTTCCCGCAGAGTTATATCAGAACTTCTGGGAAGTCATCAAACCGGATCTCCTACTTTTGTTTAGCGACCTACATGCTGGCCAACTAGAATTGTTTCGCTTAAACTTCGGTGAGATTATTTTATTACCTAAGGTTAATGAGGCTGAAAGGATACAACAATATAGACCTATTTGCCTCCTTAATGTTAGTTTTAAAATATTCACGAAGGTTGCATGGCTAAATTCGGTTGCTGAACATGTGGTTCGTCCTTCACAGACAACTTTTATGCAAGGCAGACACATCCTAGATGGAGTTGTTATCCTTCATGAAACAGTCCATGAATTACACCGCAAAAAGTTGAATGGGGTGGTACTCAAAATAGACTTTGAAAAGGCTTATGACAAAGTCAAGTGGCCCTTTCTTCAACATACTCTTAGAATGAAAGGATTTTCTGCAGAGTGGCGCGCAATGATCCATAGCTTCGTTTCTAGAGGTAGTGTTGCCATTAAGGTCAATGATGACGTTGGACACTATTTCCAAACGAAGAAGGTATTGCGACAATGTGACTCGGTATCGCCCATGCTATTCAATATAGTGGCGGATATGCTAGCGGTCATGATTGAGCGTGCTAAGATTGATGGCCAAATTGATGGGGTAGTAAATCATCTAGTTGATGGTGGTCTCTCTATACTTCAATATGCCGACGATACGATTCTCTTCATGGATCATGACCTCGAGAAAGTGAGAAATATGAATCTGATTTTATCAACATTCGAGCAACTCTCGGGTCTTAAGATCAATTTTCATAAAAGTGAATTGTTTTGCTTTGGCGACGCTCAAGACGAGGCCCACCTGTATGCTGAACTGTTTGGATGCGGGTTGGGCCAGTTTCCGATCACATATTTGGGGATACCGATACATTATCAGAGACTCACAAATGCTGAATGGAAACACGTCGAGGAGAGATTGCAAAAAAGACTTAGCAGTTGGAAAGAAAAACTGCTATCTCTGGGTGGAAAATTGGTTCTCATAAATTCAGTACTAAGGAATATGGTACTGTATATGATTTCCTTCTTCCAGTTGCCGAAAGGAATTTTACATAGATTGGATTATTTTCGATCAAGATTCTTTTGGCAAGGAGATAGGGAGAGAAAGAAATACCGACTGGCTAAATGGAGTGTGGTTTGCCGTCCCAAGACCAAGGCGGGTTGGGCATTCGTGACCTTGAGGTTAAGAATAAGGCCCTCCTTGCCAAATGGTTGTTTAAATTAGTAACAGAAGATGGTGTATGGCAAACCCTCTTGAGGAGGAAATATGTGGGTTCGAAGGCGGTATCCCAAGTATACTGGAAGCCTGGGGATTCCCACTTTTGGGCGGGTCTAATGGCTACGAAGAAGTATTTCTTCTGCTATGGATCCTTCTCGATTAATGACGGATCGGAAATTAGATTCTGGGAGGACAAGTGGCTAGGAAATGCCACACTCCGGGAACAATATCCGACTCTATACAATATTGTGCGCCACAAGGGTGATACTATTGCCACGGTATTGGAATCATTTCCGCCAAATGTGACGTTTAAAAGAGATTTAATTGGACCCAGACTCCAATCATGGAACATCCTGCTCCAGCGGTTGTCCACGGTGCAATTGTCACATGGGTCTGATGTATTCCGATGGAATCTCCATGGGAATGGAAAATTCTCAGTGGAGTCCATGTATAGAGCATTAATCCAGTCTGATGTGTCAGTTGGTAATAACAAAAAGATCTGAAAGATGAAGATACCTCTTAAGAATAAAATCTTCTCATGGTATCTTCGTCGCGGAGTTATTCTCACTAAAAATAACCTTATTAAGAGGAATTGGCATGGAAGTTCACAATGTGTCTTGTCACCATGATGAGACAATAAAACATTTATTCTTCCAATACAATTTGGCTCGTTCTATATGGTCAGTCATCCAAATAGCTTCTGACTTGTATTCTCCTTGTAGTGTTGCTAATGTATTTGGCAACTGGTTACATGGGATTGATCACAAGTTTAGAACACTTCTCAGGGTGGGAGCGCTTGCCGTTATTTGGTCGATTTGGCTATGTAGAAATGATAATGTGTTTAATGATAAAAGTACTTCTCTGATGCAGGTTATCTACAGATGTACCGGGACTCTTCGTTTATGGTCCTCTCTACAACGCGTGGAGAATCAAGACCTGTTTATGGAGGTGTGTACATGATTGGAGGCTACAGCAAGGGATACTTTTACCCAACATGGGTGGTAGCATGATCTTAGGATTGGCACCCCTACACTTTAGGCGTTATACGGACTCTACAGGTCTCTTTGTATTTCGCCTTTTTATTTTTTGATTGTGTGAGAGATCCTTATTTGGCTGTGTGCATCTTCGTTATGCAGAGGCCGGATGTAATGCTTAAACCTTTTAAGTAATAAAGTGTCCCTTTTCAAAAAACGTTCTAGGCTCAATGGCTGCCATCCGGGATCTTTTCTCAGGGCGCACGACCTCCCAAATGAAAGAGCGTCAAGCCTTCAGGTTCCAGGCAGACAGGCCCGCTAGACCAAGTGCCCAAGCTGCTAGAGGTCGAGCTTGCCATGATGTACAATGATCTCTACACCAAGGCCATGGTGCTTAGAACAAGGACAGGGGTCATGCTCCGGTGCATCAGCCAGGTCTCGTCTATAGCTGCCTTTGTGCTCTTTCTAGTTGGAAACGACAGACAAGAATACAGTGGAACCGATATTGCGATAACCTATGCGTTATTCATCGGCGGCTTAAGTCTTGAAGTTTGTGCTTTTGTTCCGATTGCGATGTCGCCGTGGACTTGGGCCTTGTTCAAAGCTCAAAGGTGCGAAAGGCTTGCCCGCATTTCTTGGCTCGTTCTCTCAAGTGGCGGCAGCTGGGCGGAGAAGAGACCGTTGTGGTCCAACTCTATGGGACAGTATAACTTCTTGAGCTCATGTACGGGCCGTGAGCAATCAACAACATCATCCAAACTAATGACTGCCATGAGAAAGGTGTTAGATGCGGTTGAGAAGAAGCTCTTCGTCAGAAACCTATGACACACCAAGCATGCCAAGGTGAGCAAGGACGTCATGGACAGTGTGGTCACGTGGGTTGGACGCCTTTCCCGCGAAAACTTGACAAGGATGACTCAGCGGCAACACTGGGTGAATCTTCGCCCAATCATCAAGGCAACACTGAGCTCCGCAGCTAATTCTTTCGGTGACAACATCATCCTCTTACATACATACACAGAACTGCACTCGCAGAAACGCCCCAGCAACATGGATGACAAAGCATTATCAGCTACAATGGACGTGTGCAGGAAGTTGGCTGACTATATGGTGTACCTCCTGGTTGTGCAGCCTTCCATGTTGCCACTAAGTGGCACCGCGGAGGACACATTGGCAGGACTCTACGAGAAGATCTGCAAGAATAGCAGCCGCGAGCGAGATGTCCTGGACACTGCCTATCATCTGGTGGAAGACAAGCTGGAGTTCGGCTACGAGGAATGCCTGGAAGACAAGGAGCAACCTGGGCTGTGGTGCGAGATGCTGACGGAGATCCAGGATATGTGGATGAGGCTGCTACTCTATGCGGCCAGCAAGTGCCCCGTGGAGCTACACACCCAGCAGCTAGGCAGAAGAGGGGAGCTCCTCACCTTGGTCTATTTGCTCATGGCGCATAATGGCATTGGGGACGTTGGTGATCAGGTTGAACTTATCACTGATGATGAAACTATGGAAGGCCTGTTCTGTGCATTCCATCTTCCTAAAGAATTAGAACACATGTCTGCGTAGGTAGCTCTGCCGTGCTTGTTTGCAAGCCAATGCCAAATGTATGTACTAGTTATCTTTTGGGAGTCCAAAGCACTTGGATATACTCCTTCCATAACTTAATATAAGGCGTTTTGACACTGTTATAGTGTCAAAAAACATCTTATATAAAGTTACAGAGGTAGTAATATTTACCTTGTTATCTCTTGGTTTCTTATGTGGTTGGTGCTGTAAACAGAAGTACCAAGTGATAGGTAATTTACAACGTTTGATTGTTCCATATTTCCATGTCAAGATTGCAGTTCTCGATTGTCTGGTGATGTAAACATAACGTTTGATTGTTCCATATTTCCATGCTAAGTGGCCAGTGCACATGCGTGGGCAAGATCTTAACATCTTAATCATCTATTGTTTTATTTTAAAAAGAAAAAAGTCCATTTTACTACCCTGAATAAAGTGGGTGGTTCACTTTACCCCCTGATTAGTTTTTCAGCTTACTCTAGCCCCCAAACCAACCAATACTGGACAAAACACCCCCTGGCTGGTTTGTCTCCACCCACGGCTGATGTGGCACTAGTCAACGGTGGTTTTGACCTCGGTGGGCCCCTCTTGTCAGGTCGGGTTGGGATAGAGCTGCGGCCACGGGTTCAATCCGAACCAAAATTCCCCTTTCTTCTCCACTCTGTCACTGTCGATGGCACTGTCGAGGCGGCGGTGATCGGAGGCGAGCAACGGTGGACAGAGTGCTGGTGGCGGCTACGGCGGCGGTGCATCCGGCGAATCTTCCCCGAGGTGTTGCTTCTCCCACGGCCGCTGTCCTGCCCCCGTCCTCAAACCCTAGTTCGACGCCTCCGTCGACGGGGTGGCAACCGATGCTGTAGGGAGGGGTCAGATTGGTTCCGCGGCGGCGCAGACGAACTAAGGTGAGTCCCATCCCCTTCCCGCTGTGGAGCATAGTGTACATCCCTTGGTCTGTTTGTTATCTGCTCTAGTTGGTGTAGAAAGCAGAAAAAACTCCTGTCTTTAGGTTCTCATTGTTGATTGCTTGCTGTTTTAATCTGTAGGTTAAGCAATGGATGAGCTAGATTGGTTAGGCATTCGTTTCTTTTACAATGGCCAATTTGAGAAGTCAGGGAAGTGTCTGTCATATGTTGGTGGTCATATACAGCTCTCACATATTTAGAGGGACAGTGT
The DNA here is from genome assembly GCA_036873465.1 of Thinopyrum obtusiflorum. Lineage (NCBI taxonomy): Eukaryota > Viridiplantae > Streptophyta > Magnoliopsida > Poales > Poaceae > Thinopyrum > Thinopyrum obtusiflorum. The sequence continues at coordinate 27,222 of JAAAWM010012031.1, forward strand.
TTCCATATCAACTATCAGGGATCAGCTTGTAGACATAATGATGGCTTACCATGTTCAAGACCTTAGTGACAATCACAGGCTGTACTGGTTGTTTCCTGGAAAAAATGTGAGAGATGGGCCGAGAAGGTTGGACACTGATGCAAATGTGCATTTCATGGATAAGTGCATTACAGATGGTGGTGTTGTGGATGTCTATGTGAACTATAAAGATAATGGTGCTGAAGATGGACAGGACAGTGGGTCTGAAAGTGGAGAAGAGAAGGAGGAAAATGATGTTTTAAATGAAGAAGATAGGTTACAAAAGAACACTGACAGTGATTGGGAGGATGAGCATGAAAATTGCTCTGTTGAGGAGGACCTGGAGCCTGAGAAGAATGAGGATGCTGCACAAGATGAGGTAACTGTTCCTTTAGTGGATGTTGCACAAGATGAAATCAGTGATGAATGTGAAGATCTAGATTGGTTCCCTAGAGATGAAGATAGCTCAGGGGAAGATGATGAGGCAGAGGAGCTCAGAAAGCATGCTAAGGAAGTGCTCAGAAAGCTTAGAATGAAGTTGCCACTAGATGAAGAGAAGGAAGTGAAAGAAAGTACAACATAGATAATTCCTGTAGATGAAATGGATGAAGGAAATGACACTCCATATATGGATTCCAGTGAGGAATACAGTTATGATGAGGATGAGCATGGAAATTCAGTTAGGATGAAATCAAGATTTCCCAGATTTGATAGCAAGAGGCTGCAATTCCTATCTTCAGCCTAGGCATGACATTTAGGGGAAGAGGTCAGTTCAAGAGGGCTATTATGAAGTATGGTCTAGCTATGAAGAGGCATATTTCCTTTGTAAAAAGATGAAGCTGGTAGGATTAGGGCAAAATGTTCTTGGCCAAAGTGTCCATGGTTGATATATGCCGCAAAGAGGAGCTCAAATGAATGGTTTCAGGTCATTACACTTGTAGACAACCATATATGCCCACAGAGGAGAGACAACAGATTGGTAACTGCCCCTAGAATTGCAGACAAGTATGAGAGAATCATGAAGGCAAATCCAGGCTGGAAAGTGAAATCTATTAAGGCCACTGTCATGTTGGAGAAGTTTGCAGATGTGCATGTTTCCAAGATAAAGAAAGCAAAAGCAATAGTCAGAAAGAGAGTTAGAGAAGCAATGCATGAAAGAATATGCTAGGGTGTTTGATTACCAGCCAGAAATATTGAGGAGCAATCCAAGCAACACTGTTGCAGTAGTGCTTAATCCAAAAGAAACGGCCCCTGTTTTTCAGAGGTTGTATGTGTGCTTTCAGGCCTGCAAGAGAGGTTTCATAGAAGGGTGCAGGAAAGTTGTGGGATTGGATGGTTGCTTCTTTAAGGGGGCTCAAAGTGGAGAACTATTGTGTGCTCTTGGAAGAGATGCAAATGGGCAAATGTATCCCATTGCTTGGGCTGCTGTTGAGGTTGAAAATAAGGACTCCTGGTTCTGGTTTATGGCATTGTTAAATAAAGACTTGGAGATTGCAAATCAAGGTGAAGGATGGGTGTTCATATCAGATCAGCAGAAAGGTCTTGTCAATGCTATCTCAAAGGTTGTACCAAATACCGAACATAGAAGTTGTGCTAGGCACATTTATGCTAACTGGAAGAAAAAGCATAGGGATCAATCATACGATAAGAGATTTTGGGCTTGTGCAAAATCCTCAAACAGAGTACAATTCAACTTAAACAGAACAAAGCTTGCTCAGCTCACAACAGATGGAGCAAGAGATATGATGCAGTCAGGGCCAGAGCATTGGTGTAGAGCATGGTTCAGAGAAGGATCATGTTGTGATTCAGTAGACAACAATATGTGTGAAAGTTTTAACAACTGGATAGTAGAATACAAAGGACTTCCTATTATCAGCATGTTTGAAGCAATCAGAGCAAAGGTGACAGTAAGGATTCAAGTGAATGGAGCTATGCCTGCTAAATGGAATGGAATAATTTGTCCAAAAATCCTCAAAAAGGTGAACAAATTGATACAACTAACTAAGAAGTGTGAGACAAAATGGAATGGGAAAGATGGATATGAGGTGAAGTTAGGACAGCATGCATGCAAAGTTGACATGCAAGCAAGGACATGTTGTAGATATTGGCAATTGTCAGGAATTCCATGTGTTCATGCTCTTGCAGCTTCACAATGTGGTCCTGATGACATTGAATCACTTATTGCACCTTGCTACAGCATTGAGGCCTACAACAGGACCCATGAACACTGCATGATGCCAATGGAGGGCATGCCCAGCTGGCCAATAGCTGACAGACCAAGGCCTTTAGTTCCAGACTATGTGCAAATGCCTGGGAGGCCTAGGATAGAGAGAAGGAGGGGAAGTGATGGGCCTCCTAAACATGCACACAAACTATCTAAGATTGGGACAAAGATCAAGTGTAGTCTATGTGGGCAACCTGGGCATAACATGAGGAAATGCAATACAAACCCCAACAAAGGAAAGTACAAGAATAAGAAGAGGAAAAAGGAAACAAAAGTGTGTAATGATTTTTCTAGTTGTTTCTTGAAGATTCTTGAAATTTCAAGTTTCTTTTGTCTTTGAGAAATTTCAGCTATGTGAAACAACTAACAATTAGTATGCGTTTCTATTTTTTTGTAGGAAAATCCTCCAAGGACATCTAAAATAGTGGCAAAAGAAACTGCTACAGGGGGGAGGGCCCAATCTTCACAGAAGGCAACTCAAACACAAACCTCATAGCAAGCTTCACAAAACCATGCTACACAACAGCCTATAAGGGGAAGGCCTCCAAAACAAGCCAGCAGAACACCTGGAGCTAGTACTAGTCAGAGAAGGAGAAGATCTACAAGGAATGTTAGCATGTTTGATGAACTTAGGAGTTAAACATGTAACTGTTGTTGTTTGCAGACCTGGAATGTTCAGTATGCTTGCTCACTGTAACTGTTGTTGTTTGCAGACCTGGAGTTAAACATGCTCTCTTAGTTGCATGAACATGTAGTGCTAAGTTTGGTTTGTCATATTTCTTTTGGGTGAAATGCTGGAATTGGCTCACTGTTAATTAAGTTGGAATGTTCAGTATGCTTGCTCATTGTGATTAAGTTGGAAGGTGTTTGCGAGCTGTGATGATACTGTACAGTTTCTATTGTCAGTTCTTTTAGAAATGTCACATTGCTTTGAAAAGGCTAATGGTAACAGATTTACACAGAAGAGGAGCTGGATAGAAGTAGCATGAGCATTTCACACACAGTACTCAGGTACCATCTTATTACATAACATTTGACACTAATTTGGCACACAACAACCATTACACATCAGCTTAAAGTACAACACAAACTAGCCCAAAGTTTCTTAACATAAGGTAGCTCAAAGTTTCACACACAAACCAACCGCCAAAGTGCCAAATAGCTAACACAAACTAACTCAAACTGCTCAGCATAGTCTTGAAGATGTGCTTGTGAGTCAGGTCCTCGCCTTCTGCTGGTAGCCACTCAGCCGGCAAGTCTTCAACGAGCAGAGGACCATGATCGACAACCTCCTTCATATGACACAAAACTGGATACAATAGCGTATTCTTCTTCCTCGGCGACGATGGTCCGTAGTCACCCATTTCAAATTGCATTGCTCTGTACTCGTCCATGGACTCGGGTGGCTTGTTTATCAGCTTCGGCTCAGGTATCTCAACTGTCACCACCTTGCCAACAAAGAATGGATCACGAAGCCAAGCCATTACCTCGAGCTCGTGGCAGCTTGCCGGCGGCAGGATCTCGATCAGCTCGCCACCAAGTTCCTTCAGAACATCTTACACTGAAGCCGTTGTCCAGGCCTGGTTTGGGAGGCCTTCGAAGCTGAGCTTGCTCTTGTACTCCAGAGCCCCCGGCTAAGCATGAATCATTCTGCTCCAGCGTGAAAATTGCATCCAGCGTTGGCAACACTTGATCTTCATCGACGAAAAGAGCATATCAGTGCACTTCTCCTCCGTCGAGAAGGTCAGCCACAAGTCGTGTGGTGGGCACGCGACCTCAATGACTACCTCCGATGGCAGCACGCCGCAACGCTGCTCCAAGGTCGCCAGCAGAGCTGCCGGCGTCACTTTCTCCTCGCCATCTCCGACCGCCATCGCCAGAAGGACGTAGCGGCCGTAGCGCACCTCGAGTGCATCCATGGCCGGAGTGTGCGAGATCAGCACATGACTCCTCTCCTGACGGAGAGACGGCTCTCCTCGCCGCCACACCTCCTGCGGGAACGATTGATCCAACAAGCTACGGCTCGGTGGGACTACGGTGACGACCGGGGCCGCGCGGCCACCGCTGTCAGCTCTCACGCGATCCTCCGACATGGTGGTGGAGTCACGCTGCCCTGCCCATGGCAACTAGGGTTAGGGATTTGGGCTGGGAGAGTGGAGAAGAAAGGGGAATTTTGGTTCGGATCGAACCCGCGGCCGCAACTCTATCCTAGCCCGACCTGACAAGAGGGGCCAATCGAGGTCAAAACCACCGTTGACTAGTGCCACATTAGTCGCGGGTGGAGACAAACCAGCCAGGGGGGTGTTTTGCCCGGTATTGGTTTGTTTGGGTGCTAGAGTAAGCTAAAAAATAGATTAGGGGGTAAAGTGAACCACCCACTTTATTCAGGATAGTAAAATGGACTTTTTTGTTTTAAAAATCAATGGCCGGATGTTCTGTTTTTATGAGAATTTCTAGTGATTGCTCTCTTTTCTGCCGTATTGTGACTTTAGAGCAACTCTAGAAGAGTCGTCAAATCGGCCCGATCGCCATAATAACCGTCAATATGATGATTTTGGCTGAAAAAGCGGGTCTAACAGAATCACCACCCCGTACCCAATCGACATAATTTCTGGAGGCCGCTCCAAATCAAGCCGTGAGCTTCATATTGGCGGCTGGGCGAGGTGACATAGTGTGTCCTCCATCCCACCAAATCTTGTCACCGCGGACATTCCAGGACGTGCGCTCTCTTCGGTCGCTGTTCACATCCCCGCGCCACAGGCGTTTGGTGCCACCCCCACCACCCAGACGACCGTGATTTGGCATCGGTCGTCTCTGTTAAGCCATTCCAAGACATCCCACAATTTGTTGCAGCCCCGCATCGGCTTCCCGCCTTCGGCCACACCACCCCTTCCCCACGTGACCTTAGGTGTTCGGCCACTTGCCCAGATGTAAATTTCCCCAACCTTTTCTTGTAGATTTAGTTTAGTGGCTCGTAGATTCGTGTAGATGACATAGGATTCACATGTTGTGTAGATAGATTCGATAGAGTTTTCTTTTGATGATTCATTGTTATTCGAGCCCTGAGTCCGAGATTTAAACAATGGATGCCGAAGAGGACAAGGTTGTGTTCATGGTTGCTCTTTTTGGTGTAAAAAAAAAATCTTTTTTCGGTGTTCATGGTTGCTGACTAGATAGTGGCAACCAGAGGGTAGAGGAAGTGTGTGGGTTCGCAGGTTGGTTATATGGCAATTCACCAGAACATGATCAAAGCCACGATAAGCTCACATGCCACTACTTTCTGTCAGCTTGTACCTTCCCTGCGTACATGTTCTATGGATTCCGCATGACCGAATGACCATCCCATCAACTTGCGGACGACATGGAATCCAATGAGCCATTCTTTCAGCAACGGACAAATGCCGTCGGTCTGCTAGTTGTTTCCAGAAGTCGGTCATGACACTTCAGATGATTGCATATGGTACTCCTGCAGATGCCTTGATGAGTATTTTTGAATGGCCGAAGATACCATCATAAAGTGCAGAAAAGAGTTCGTCAATATTGTGGTGAGGATTTATGGAGAGCGGTATTTGTGAGCACCCAATGTCGAGGACAGGGTGAGTCTTCTAGCGATGAATGCATCAAAAGGCTGGCTTGGGATGCTAGGGAGTTTTGATTGTATGCAAAGGAGGTGGAAGAATTGCCCTACAGCTAGGCACGACCAATTCAACTTTCATGGCCACGACCCAACCACATTTTTGAAGTGGTTGCCTCAGAGGATTTGTGGATTTAGCATTGCTATTTTGGGTTTTCTCGATCTGACAATGATATCAATGTCTTTCACATATCTCATTTGTTTGCAATGCTAGCAGATTGTACTTCTCCACCTTGCAATTACACTGTGAATGGCCATCAGTATGACTAAGGCTACTATCTAGCCGATGATCAGGAAACGTAAGCACTTTGCAAAGGTGTGAAAAAGAGGGAGGAAAGACATTGAGAGGACATTTGGAGTGCTACAAGCTAGGTTTGCAATTCTCCGGGGTCATGCTGGTTTATGGAACAAGGGTGTCTTAGGCAAAGATCATGGCATATTGTGTTATCCTACAAAACAGATCATGGAGGATGAGAGGGATGTGCCAAGCCCCATGGACTATGAAAATGTTGGTACAATCATCATGCCTCACCAACACACAAACGACATTCAAACATTTCTTGGGACATACCGAAAGATTGAAGACCAGGCCTCCCATGATCAGATGAAGGATGATGTCACTGGGCATCATTAGCAGCTAGCTGGGAGATAGTGTGTTTAAATTTATTTTTCCTATACATTTTTTGATCAAATTATTTGTTGCAATTGGATTATTTGTTGTATTCAGATTAATGGTTTGTGATACGTGTTGAATTGTTTGACCTAAATTGGAATAGTAGAGTAGAAATAAGAAAAAAAATTATGGAGACAACATTATAGGGACTCTTTGTTTGCGCACAGCCTGCACAACCTCCATAACATTATGGAGCGTGCTTCATATTCATTATGCAGGCTATGAATAAGGCGACTCTACTAGAGTTACTCTTTAGTATATAACTACTGCTACTACGGGTACTACTACTACCCTGCGGTTACTGATGTACCTACCAATGATATCTAAAAGCCCTCATCGTTGATGGTTCCAGATCCATTTGTAGGCTTCTGTTAGTGATAAATGGACCAAATTATGAATTTTAATGCACTGATGATGAGGAGTTGAAAATTTAAACGAACAATGCAGTCAAACTACGGGTCCTAGTGATAATAGGTAGGACCCGCACCATCCCACTCACTCTAGGATGCACCGCCAATTGCTTGGTGGCATCAATATCACTTTGATAGGCGTGCCATAATGGGCGGGTATCTTCATTTTATCAGTGGAGGAAAAATCTTCTTCACCACATCTAGTGCATGTAGACACCACTGAGCTTCGAGAGGGGGCGGGGGTCTAGCATCACTCTTGAGGTCGATGGACATGGTACGGATGGTGAGGGGGTCACACGACATGTATGAGCAATAACATATCTCCCTCTAGTGCGGGGAGCACAAGAGTAGGTAGCAAGCAACAACATGAAAGGATGTTAGGGCATATATCTCTAGTTGGTTTTGGTGTTTATGACAATGTGCTTTGCGGACTAACCGTGTGCATTGAGCATTTCAGATATTCTTATATGTGGCACAAGACAGTTTATTTCCCCTCGGTGAAAGGAAGAGCAAAGATGGTTTATTTCCAATGTTTCTTTTCGTTGTTTTGAGTCGTAAAAAACCCATACTATTGAGAGGGGTCCTCATTAAAAGTTTTGGGTGAAATCAATACGTACACAAACCAAATGCACCCACATACCCTTCCTATCCTTTGGAGCATCCTTCTATTGTGCATGGTTCTACCAAGTGGAGGTTTAGCGGCAGTACCACTCGCTACCACGGTAGTACCGCTTAGGCGGTACTTCCGTTGGTAGTACCACGTGTACTACCGCCACTCTCTCTGTTAGGCAGCAGCTAATTCACGGAAGTACCGCGCACTAGAGCGGTAGTACTGCTTGTTGAGGTACTGCCATTACAGTACTTCTGGCACTTCCGTCGAGTTCTCTGTATTCATGTTGGTATTTAGCGGTAGTACTGCTTACCACTGGAGGTAGTACCGTTTCAATGGTACTTCCGCGAGTGGGTACCGCGGCTAGTTCCGCTTGGGCAAAGTATTCTGTTGTCCCTAAACCAGATCGTGGTAGTTCAATGGTAGTACCACTTAGGACGTACTTCTGCCCTGGCACCGCTCGTCTACCGCTGTTTCTTCTGTTACCCTTCGACAATTAGCGCTAGTACCGCTAGTCGTAGACGATAGTACCACTACGGCGGAACTATTGCTCTAGTATTAATTCAATACTCGTGGGCCGCAGAGAAACTACCGTGCTAGGTGGTAGTACCGGTCCCTTGAGCGGTAGTACCGGTTGAGCACGGGCAGAGCACATAACGGTTGGATTTGAGCCCCCACTATATAAAGCGGGTCTTCTTCCCCAAGAAGACTCATCTCTTATCCCCTTTGCTCCATTGTTGCCCTAAAGCTCAAAATCATCTGATCTCTCTCCCTAGCCATCAAAACTTGATGATTCTCTAGGGTTTGGAGGAGAGGGCCTCGATCTACACTTCCACCAAGATAAATTTAATTTCCCCACTAATCCCTTTCGGATCTTGTTACTCTTGGGTGTTTGGGCACCCTAGACGGAAGAGATCACCTCGGAGCCACATTCCACTGTGGTGAATCTTTGTGGTGGTGTTGGGAGCCTCCAATTAAATTGTGGAGAGAGCCCCAACCTTGTTCGTAAAGGTTCGGTTGCCGCCTTCAAGGGCACCGCTAGTGGATTCATGACAACTTGCATTGTGCGAGGGCGTGAGGAGAATATGGTGGCCTTAGTGGCTTCTTGGGGAGCATTGTGTCTCCACACTGCTCCAATGGAAATATATCTCTCCCAAAAGGAGAGAACTTCGATAACACATCCTCGTCTTCATCGTCTCCACTTACGGTTACTTCTTACCTTTACTTTATGCAATCTTACATCGTGTTTGTATCTTTTGCTTGCTTGTGTGCTTGTTGTTGAGCTTGTTATATAGGTTGTTCACCTAGTTGCATATCTAGACAACCTATTTTCTCATCAAGCCTTAATTTGCAAAAGAAGTTAAAAATTGTTAGTTGCCTATTCCCCCCTCTAGTCGACCATACCAATCCTTTCAATTGGTATGAGAGCCTCGTCTCTTTATTGAGGGCTTTATCGCTTAAAGAGTATGGCTGGCGATGGGGATAGGGATGGTGTCGTGGTTTTGTCACGGCAAGATGTCCTAGTGTGAGGACTTAGTCGTGAGGCCGACGCATCTAACTGGTAGCTTGAGAGGGGTTGAGCGGGATGAGACACGCGAGATTTTACCCAGGTTCGGCCCCTCACGGTGGAGGTAAAAGCTTACATCCTGCTTGATTGATATTAATAATGACGACGATCTCGATTACAAGGGCGAGGTTTCGCTACCTCTATCACGAGAGCCTCTACTTTGATCTTGTCTAAGACTTGTCTGTCTAAGACCTGTCTATTGAGATGTCTAGAAAAACTTGACCCTCTTGGGGTACCCCGCCCCTCCTTATATAAGTTGAAGGGGCGGGTTACATGTAGAGTCCAAGTCGGATTAAGACTTAACCTATTCTGACTTCTCACCATGGGCTTCTTAACGTCATGGGCTTCTTAACATCTTGGGTTTCTTAACCCCAGGCTACTCATCTCTGAGACTCATCTCCGTGACTCCATGCATCTGCTGGGTCACAATCTGTCTGCCGGGTCATAACTGTCTGCCGGGTCATAACTGTCTGCCGGGTCATAACTGTCTATCGGGTCATAACTGTCTGCCGGGAATTGTCTGCCGGGTCATAACTGTCTGCCGGGTCATAACTGCCTGCCGGGTTACACCAGCCGGGTCTCACCAGCCGGGTCTCACCAGCCGGGTTAGGATCTGAGATGACTTAACATCAGGGCGACTTAAACCCAGAAATGACTTAAACCTTATGGTGGCTTATCCTTACGAGCCGGGTCTTGGTCGTGGGGAATATCCCCAACATTAGCCCCCAGTTTAGCTTTGAATTTATTCATGCTAAACTCTTAAAATAAGAATATGTAAAGGGACCGGCTCACTCAAAAAGACCAATTGACCAGCTTTTGAAAATTCTGAATCTCTGTCATATCAATAACTGACGCTGGCTCCTTGGAGAAAAAATAACCCTTATTATCTTCAACTGCCTTGGCTTGATAAAATTCGTCTGATGTTGTGCCGACTTTCAATATTTCAGACTTCGATGAAAAATCCATATGATGTTAAGTTGTCTGAATAGCCCAGAGGAGATAACCTTTGCAAACTTCTTCACCAAAAAATATGAGACCTGGTTCACTCATAACTGAGAATTTGAAGGCATACCTTCCTCATATCCATATTACCTGTAACCCCCAAGTCTTAAGAGGGGAACGTGGTGATAGCTTTAAGACTTGCTTCAATATAAATATTGCAACTCTGGAAAAATTCGGATTGTTCATCTGAGTCACCAATCATAAGTTGAACATTTTGTACTTCCCATGTGTAGCCCCCAAGTGCCGGGTATTCTTGCCTGCAGCAACCTGGGACTTTGTAATTGCCTTATGCTCATAAAACTTCATAGAGTGTAGCCCTCAAGGGCCGGGTCATTATGCAATAATGAGCAGGGACTTCTGCAGATCTTTGACAGGAGCAATTAGTAGCCCCCAAGGGCCGGCTCATCACTATGTGATGGGTCGGGTCTTCAATGAGGCGAGTTAAAAATGACCTTACATTAGCCCCCAAGTGCCATGGTGGATGCTTGCAGTGACATGGGACTTGCATACTTGATGTAATCTTGATTTGAATAATGTAGCCCCCAAGTGCCGGGTCGTATGCCTGCAGCGACTCGAGACTATTCCTTCCATTGTAATAAATCATATCCATTGTTTGGATGAAGTTGCTGAAAGCCTTGCATATCAATATTGAACCATGCTCTCTACTGTGAGCTTGTATTTTTGGATGAAGGAATAATAGCCATTACTCTGAAGGGGCTTTGAAAACCTCAATCATCCAATAGTAGTTATGATAACCATAATGAAAGTCCAGCCATGTTGGCTATTTAAGATTTGAATAATATAACTCAATTTGAAAACCGGTTCTTGCAATATAAATCAGGATATCCATGCATATATGATGCATGGTATGATGATGCAATGATGATGCAATGCATGATGGAATGTATGATGATGTATGTTTGCTTTGAATGGCCGCATAGCCTGGCTCACAGGCCTCATGCTTGCTTTCAATGGCCGCAAAGCCGTTGGCTCACAGAGCCATGTGCTTTCAATGGCCGCGCTAGCCGTTGGCTCATAGGGCCATGTGCTTTCAATGGCCGCACTAACCTTGGAGTTAATCCTAGCTCACTGTAAGCCAGCCCTCATGTGACCAAAACCTCTGATTTAACCTTAACGAGATTAGGGTCTTGAAAAAGATTGACTGTTAAGAGTTCGGCGGGTCACTCAGGATTACCTGGCAGAGTGGCATCATGCAAACATGCAGGATAACTTAGGATTCGGCATCCACGCCTAGTCAAGAGGGTATGAAAGCTAAACCCGGTGGATTGGAAGCCCCCAAGTGACCTTATGAACAAATAATAAAGACTCAAATACTTAGAGATGAAACGACAGAGGCCCTGAATTATCAGGGATGCCGGCTTTATTATATTGATCATAATAAGATAAGCCCATAGGGCAGGATACCCATGTTTGAACAGCGCTTCATGGTTGCGAGTCCTCTTTGGCAACCTTTAATTTTTTCTGAGAACTCGAACTTGCGAGAGATGTATTCTTCTTGAATCGGATGTTGAGCTGGATATTGAGAGCTCAAAACTTTGTGAGTGACAGATTTCTTTTGAGCCAGATTCTGGACCGGAACCTTTTCTGATAATCCGGAATCTTTCTTTTGAGCCGAAACATTTCTGATTGCCCAACACTTTTTGAGCCAGAAATTTTCTGATGACCTTTAGACTTTCATCAATGTGGTAGTATCCTCCGGGACCGAGTTATTTTCCCTCCAATGACCCGGGGTTTTGAATCTGGAAAAATTTGCTAAATCATGTCATTGTAGCCCCCGAGTCTTAAGACGACTCGAGGAGTTGTCTTGAGATTCTCCATACTTGACCATGATATAAATCAGCATATAGTTGAACAGCGGAACGCTGGAATATGTTGAAGCTGGAGGCAAAGTGGTGAGTTGATGATCTTCGCAACACTCACTGTATATCCTTGGCGTTAATAACACGATGTGAATCCACGAAAGGGAGATGTCGATCATGGCGGGTTATACATGATCCCGTATGAGCTGTGTCAGTAATCCGGCCAGTGGTTCATCCCAGCTGGTTGTTTAATCAAAACGCAGAGGCGGCGGCTTGCACGCGTCCATTCACCGGGTAATGTGGCACGGACGAACGCCGGTGCGGAAAATTGCCTGTGCGTGCTCCGTACTCGTGGTATAACCCACTTTTGTATTTGAATAATTTTCCTGCATATAAAAATACATAAATCAAAGTAATTGTTCTTTGATGAAAAACAATATGTACTAATAAAATAGACTTAGATGGATATCACCTTATTTGTCCGGACGACAGATGATCCGTTGATCCATATATGTATCCAAAGTATTTTTGTGTTGACCCCCTCGAGGATCCTGGCAGATACTGTCACAACTCCTCTCTTTTTTCAGGCGACTTAAATAGCCGACCGCGTCTGCTTCTGTCTTTTCCTTCAGAGAGCACGGGAGCATGCGTGAGCAGCTATTATAGGGCGGGGCGGGCATAGGGCGCGAGGCCAAACCCGGCCGGGTGCGGCGGCGGGTGGGTCACGGCGCAGGATGGCTTGACAAAGCGTCTCAGAAGGCGGCAAGCAGAGGTGGCAGAGGGGCGATGTGGCGAGTTGTGGCAGAGAGCGCCGCGGTGACTTGGAGTCTGCTCTGGCTCAAGGCGACCAACGGCGGCCTGATGCCTGCTCCAGCAAGGGTGGCACAAGGCCGAGGTGGCTCGGAGCGGAGCGGCAGTGGCGGTTCAACGGGGACGCCAGTGGGTCACGGCCTCGGTGGCTCAACGTGGTGGCGGCAGCTCAATCAATCTGAGGCAGCGGAGGTGGCTCACGGCCGGTTCTTCAACGTGTGGCAAGGTCGGAGTAGCTGAGAGACGAGTTCGCCCGGTGGACGACTCGGAGCAGAGGTGGTTGACGAGGTCAAGGGACGGTGGCTGCACAGGAGGGTCTCTCAGCGCGGGCAGTTCAACGGGGCGGCTCAGGGCGTGGCGGGTCACAGAACAGCAGCGTAGTAGCACAGGCGAGGGGAGGCCCGGCGGCCTTAGGAAGCAGCAGGAGGCCGGAGGCGCTCCGGTGAGGGCGGAGACTTGAAGAGGCCGGGCGGCTCGGCCCTAGATGAAACCCGCGATGGAGAGGCAGCTGTCTAGTGGTGGAAACAATACGATGACTCATGGGTGGCAACGGAGGCGAGCCTCGGTGGCAGTTCGGAAGCAGAGTTGCAGACGACCTGGTACGGGCGGTTTGGCGCGGACCACGACGACTTAGCAAAAACACACAGCAGCCGAAGGCAGAAAACATCGGCTCAGCTCGAGGCATTGCGGCGGTTCAACATGGAAACGGCGGAGGTAGCCAGCGCGTTGAAATGAAGCGAGGCAGGCGAAGCAGTTTTGCATGCCTACTCAAGGCGAGGGCTGGGCGGCTCAGAGGGCTCGACGTGCGGGCGAATCAGGTGCGAGAGACCAGCAGGAGCGGGAACCGGAATCGGCCGAAGCGGGGCAGGTCACAGCAGTGGCTAAGCGCGCCGCGAGCCGGTACAGTGAGACAGACCATGGTGATGACTTGGAAGCGAGTCCATGGCCAGGGGAACCACGGCGGAGACCGGCGACTCAGCGGAGGCGTCGGCTTGAGGCTGAGGTGGCTCTGAACGAGGCCCGTGACAGGGCGGGTCACAGCGGCGACTCTCTGCCGAGGTGAGGCGTCTTAGAGATGAAACCACAATAGTTCAGGGCGGTAGGCCGGCCCTGGTCACGGTGGTTCAGCAGGCGCGGAGAGGCCATGGAAACATCAGGTGGAACCAGCGGCTCGGGACCACATCGGCAGCTTGGCGGCTTAGAGCAAAACTGAGCAAAGTGGCGGCGTCATGGCTCACAACAAAAACGAGCAGCAGTAGCAGAGTGGCTGGCGCCTCGGAAGCGATGGAGCAAGGGCGCAGGGCGTCTTGCAGAAGCCGGCGAGGCAGCAGGGCCTGCGGTCAAAGTGGCTTGGTGATAGGGCCGTGGTGGCTCATCAGAGGCAGCCGACCGTCGGAGGCGGCTCGGGCAGCGAGGACGAGGCCAGCGCGATGGCGGCTTGCGGCTGAGGCGGGCGGCTCAAGGCCGTGGCGGCAACTTTGAAGCAGGCAGACCGCAGCGGCGGCTTGAAGACATTGAGGTGGCCGGCGGCCCGAAATCGCGGTCATGGCCGAAGCAGCAGAGGAGGCGGGCGCCTCGAGGCCGGCACGGCAGGAGCGGCAGTGAGGCCGGCTTGTGGCGGTGGAGGTGCCCCGGCGAGGCGGCTCAGCGAAAACCAGTGGAGGCGGCGTCGACGGAGATGAGGCTGCAGACGTGCGAGCTGCCAGGCGGGTCAACGGCCATGTACGCGTCGCTGTAGGTGATCTGCTTCATACGAGGAACAAGGACGCTGTAGGTTGCCTCTGATGGGCTTCTTTCCTTTTTTATTTTCCTTCCTTCTTTTTGGTAATCAAGGGCCAGTTCAACTTGGTAACTTTTCCTTTCCTTAATTCTGGAATTAACCCCCTTGTAGCTTCCTTGTAGCAATCAGAGTTGACAAAGAAGAAACTAATTTGGCCTCTAATGATGTACTAATCCAAAACGTACTCTCCTTGTCCTCTAGTGACGTATTAGTACTTGAAAACATCAGGGTTGATGCTTGATGCGATGGAAATAATGCGCTTGTCTGCACTCTTTGACTTGATCAGAGGCAACAACACGGCGACTCTGACAGAAATGTCTGCAACTTGATGGCTTCGGCGGACAAACATCTGCAGCCGCATTGGAAAATCCTATCATTCTCGGATGACTTGAAAACGCATGACTTGACAGCGGTGCACCCAAAAAATCTATCTGCCTTCCGGGTCGTGTGCGGCAGCCCGCACGAAACCCTAATTTCTCAAACTTAATCTTGCATCGATGACTCTTCTTCACTTGATGATCGTGAGCTCCTCGATCCCTGGAGAGCTCCCTCCAAGAACAACACCATCGTGTGCTGGCCCCACAGTGGGCGCCAACTATCGTGGTTTTTTCATGGCAAGATGTCCTAGTGTGAGGACTTGTCGTGAGGCTGACGCATCTAACTGGTAGCTTGAGAGGGGTTGAGCAGGACGAGAGACGCGAGATTTTACCCAGGTTTGGCCCCTCACGGTGGAGGTAAAAGCCTACATCCTGCTTGATTGATATTAATAATGATGACGATCTCGGTTACAAGGGCGAGGTTTCGCTACCTCTATCTCGAGAGCCTCTACTTTGATCTTGTCTAAGACTTGTCTGTCTAAGACCTGTCTATTGAGACGTCTAGAAAAACTTGACCCTCTTGGGGTGCCCCGCCCCTCCTTATATAAGTTGAAGGGGCGGGTTACATGTAGAGTCCAAGTCAGATTAAGACTTAACCTATTCTGATTTATCACCATGGGCTTCTTAACATCTTGGGCTTCTTAACGTCTTGGGTTTCTTAACCCCAGGCAACTCATCTCTGAGACTCATCTCCGTGACTCCATGCATCTGCCGGGTCACAATCTATCTGCCGGGTCATAACTGTCTGCCGGGTCATAATTGTCTGCCGGGTCATAACTGCCTGCCGGGTTACACCAGCCGGGTCTCACCAGCCGGGTCTCACCAGCCAGGTTAGAATCTGAGATGACTTAACATCAGGGCGACTTAAACCCAGAAATGACTTAAACCTTATGGCGGTTTATCCTTACGAGCCGGGTCTTGGTCGTGGGGAATATCCCCAACAGATGGGGAGATCCCCGCAGCCATGGACGGGACCATGATCACCCGGGGTGATTTGAATGGGGCTATGGACCCACTCAAATCAACCATGGTGGACGAGGTCAAGGACATGATAAGAGAATTCCTTGAAGGCATGAAACCTATCACCGATCCCCAAGCAAGTGGTTGATCCTACTTCCTTGGAAACGGACGCCAACTCTGTCAAGGACACGGCTACTAGCTTAAAGCCTAGTTCTTCTCAAGGAAAAAATGGGTCGGGCACCCATGCCGCGGTTGCCCCTCCTCCGGTCTACGGTGAACCGGTCCCCTCACCTCATATAAACTCTCATGGACCTCCTTCTAAGCTTGACTTGAATAATTTTTCTAATTGGTTTTTTCGTATCAAGTCTCATTTGAATCGCGGCTCAACTCAACTTTGGAGAATCACAGCTGAACTCAACTCTTGCAGCGCGTCGACGGTCCTTGGGTTGTGGTGGCATGGCCGGCGCCGAGAACGGCAGAAGCAGATCGCTTGCGCACGGCGATCACCGTCGAGCTAGCTCGAAGGACGAACAACTTTGGTTGCTGGAGAGGGGATGCGCGCATGATGGAGGCGAGGAAGAGGCAGCGGTGGATCGGCGGGGGAGGGGAGGTGGGTGATGAGCTGATGGATGGATGGATCGACGCGATTTGGCGTGGAAATATGCGCAGGAGCGGCCCGGATTGGAGTCGGATTCAAATTCAAATTCAAATCAAAGCTACGCCCTAGGCCTAAGCACAACACACACCACGGGCGCAAGGCCGCGAACTTGTTTGGCTTGCCGCTCGCGTTTCCAAAATGCCGACACTGTCTGGGGTCTGACGGCCTTTTTTCTTTCTTCCGTTGGGGTTGCGTTTTTTTAGTAAATAGACTTTATTTCTCAAATAATGGCCATGTCATTTACAAGGAGGTGAGAAACAAAATCAGGGATTTCAGCATCTCAAGAACCATGCACTTTGGTTCTAAGGACGCGTATGGTAGGCTGCATATACCTCAGTCAGGCCTGCCTGGGCCTGCATCCGGAGGAACGCTCAAATCGGCTGTTTTTGTGGAGCCAGGCCCGCGCGGTGCAACCCTAGGCACGTGGGCATGGGTGGTTGCACGTGTGCGTGCGGTCGCGGGAAGTCACATTATTTCCAGACGCGTCATCATAAATTACCCTCACCTCCCTTCCTCACCACTCTCTCCCCTCTTCCCCACTCACACCGACGGCGGCGACAGTGGCGACCACCTGAGCTCTAGTGCGAATCGATCCAAGACGGTGGCGGCAACCACCAGAGCAACTACAGACCTCCACCGGAGTGCATCGGCCATGGTGGTAAGACCTCGTCCTCTCTGTACATTCACTACTTCTGACTCGGGCTAGATTAGATTAGAGCACACGATTGAAGAGTTAGGGAGGGGACTGAACACATCGGGGGTGGAGGATTGCCATCAATCAATTTTTTATCGACGGTTACTAGGGTTCATAGGTTATTTTTCGATTACATCAGGGGTGAGGATTGGGGTAAACTTTCTTGTCTAGCCGTGGCGACCCTGGAGTTGTGTTGAGTGGCGCCGGGGGGGGGGGCGTAGCCATCTTATTTTCTTCCTCATCGTCTGTGTCCTCATCATCTTTGTCAAGAACGATGGGTCTTGCACGGTTGGCTGCTGCCGGCGCCCTAGCCACCATCTGCACCTCGTCGTTGTCGGCCTTCGGTGACCCGAACATCCTACTCCAGTATGCCGCAGCATGCTGGTCTTCAGGCGCCTTGTACTGACTATACTTGGCCCTTGTTGCCCACTGTCGAGCGTCACCGGAGTCTGCCTGATTCATGGCCAAGCGCAGGATGTCCACTGAGATTGCGCCCTTGGCTGGGTCCGGAATCAGTGTCTTCAGCTTGTCTGGCGTAGCCTTCTTCATCACAACGTCGGCCTCCTTGTGCATGTCATCGGTGCTGCTGAAGTTCGAGAACACTTCCATGGTGTGCTTGAACTTCTTGCGGTCACTGAGCGAGCACCCAAGGAAGAAGACCCTCCATCCAATGCCTTATGGGAAAGGGTTAGGGTTGGAGTTGGAGTTCATGGCGAGGGAGAGGTGGTGAAATAGAGAGGTGGAAAAGGAGAGGTGGTGAAACAGAGGGGGTTTAAGTGCGGTGTTGGGTTAGTGGGGTGGGTTAATATAGGAGCGTTAGGCCGATATGAATGAATGATGACCATTGAACTGCATGATGTTCATAATGCAGATGGACAAGGACAAGGAGGTCATGCCACCATTGGATAAGGGCAAGGAGATTGTGCTTCCATTGGTCGAAGTGCCGGTGCAGGATCATCCAAGTGCCAAGCGGAGGAACTATGGCCACTTCCATCAAGAGTCAGGACCAAACCACTTCTGCAAGGTCATCCTTGCTCCAAAGCTGGAGAGTCTGCCATTGCCTCTGGACTTCACGAAGCACTTCCCCGCCATCCCTACAGAGTTCAAGCTCAAGACGAACATCGGCTGCGCATGGAGGGTGACTGTGAGGGTGATCAACGGCAGGGTCACCCTTGATTAGGGTTGGGCCACCTTCGCCGCCGTTCACCAAATCATGATCGGGTACATGCTGATGTTCAAGCTGCTGACCCCCGACACCATGAAGGCAATCGTCTTCAACGACGAGGGCGTGGAGGTGGTCACCAAGTGCAAGAAGCACAACAACACCTTCGGCGCGACTGCCTGAGCTCCTGTTGCCCGTTCCGTGTTGGTTCTTGCTTTAAGACTTGGGTTTCTTTTAAAACTTATCATACTATGTTGGTTTAAAACTTGTGATGCGTGGTTAATACTTGTGTCTGTGCCTAAGATTGTTCTGTTGCTCATAGTTTAGTTCTTAGTAGTTCATGTGTGCCTTTGGTAACCTCACCACATCGAGGAGGAGGTTACCACACAACTGTCATGGATGTAACCAAACAACCGGACTTGTGTTTCCCCTCAAACAAGTCCACAACCAAACAGCAAGCCTTCCATTTTAGCACATGCAGGCTAGAGGGGATGCAGCCAACCAATCGACATGCAAATGTTGGTTTTTGGCCTACATATGCTCAGTCAGGCCCAACTGGGACAAGTATGCAAAGTGGCAAAAAATGATACAGGTAACCAAACATGTCCTAAAAGAATGTTTTGCCAATGCATCCGCAACTTGGTTAGCCTCTCTGAATCAATGTTTGAAATTGATCTTTGCGGTCATAGTTCATTTCCTCATTTTTAAGCTTGTTCTCTCCCTCCTCCCCTCCTTCCCTCGCGTGTTCTCCTCCCTCCTTGATACGTCTCCAACGTATCTATAATTTATGAAGTATTCATGCCATCTTTACAACAATTTTATATGGTTTTGTTATGATTTGATTAGAACTAACCCGGACTGACGCTGTTTTCAGCAGAACTACCGTGGTGTCATTTTTTGTGCAGAAATAAAAGTTCTCGGAATGGGCTGAAAATTTACGATGATTTTTTTATGGACCAAAAGAGACCCCCGAAGCACCGGAGCTGGGCCAGGAAGTGGACGAGGTGGCCACAAGCCGCCAGGGCGCGCCCTGGGGGGTAGGGCGCGCCCCTACGACTTATGGGCCCCTCGGGCACCCCCTTGATGTGAGACCAATGCCAAAAATTCTTATAAATACCCAAACCTCCAAAAAGAACCCTAGATCGGAAGTTCCACCGCCACAAGCCTCTGTAGCCACGAAAAATCAATCTAGGCCCTCTCCGGCACCCTGCCGGAGGGGGCCATCATCACCGGAGGCCATGGAGGAGGAAGCCGGAGGGGGCCATCATCACCATGGAGGCCAAGGACCAGAGGGAGAACCTCTCCCCATCTGGGGGGAGGCCATGGAGGAGGAAGCACAAGGGGGAGGCTCTCTCCCCCTCTCTCTCGGTGGCGCCGGAGTGCCGTCGGGGGAATCATCGCCGCGGTGATCGTCTTCGTCAACATCACCATCTTCATCACCTTCCTCATCTCTTTTAAGAGGTCCACTCTCCCGCACCCCACTGTAATCCCCTACTTGAACATGGTGCTTTATGCCACATATTATGATCCAATGATGTGTTGCCATCCTATGATGATTTGAGTAGATTTCTTTTGTCTTTTGGGTTGATTGATGATCTAGATTGGTTTGAGTTGTATGTTTTATTTTGGTGCTGTCCTATGGTGCCTTCTGTGCCGCGCACACGTGAAGGATTCCCACTGTAGGGTGTTGCAATACGTTCATGATTCGCTTATAGTGGGTTGCTAGAGTGACAGAAGCTTAAACCCGAGTAAGGGGGCTGTTGCGTATGGAATAAAGGGGGCCTGATACTTTAATGCTATGGTTGGGTTTTACCTTAATGATCTTTAGTAGTTGCGGATGCTTGCTAGAGTTCCAATCATAAGTGCATATGATCCAAGTAGAGAAAGTGTGTTAGCTTATGCCTCTCCCTCATATAAAATTGCAATAATGACTACCAATCTTGTTAACAATTGCCTAGGATAATTTCGCACACCGATCCATCATTATTCCACACTCGCTATTTATAATATATAGTAATATATTCTAAATTTATGTTAACAGCACCTATTTTTATATTTTAGCTCTCCGATATCATGCAAAGCTATCCTCTTCATACCCACGGCGTAGTTTAATTTCTCGTTTCTAGATGGAAGCAAACGTTCGGTGTACGTAGAGTCGTATCAGTGGCAGATAGGACTTGAGAGAATATTGATCTTACCTTTAGCTCCTTGTGGGTTCGACACTCCATACTTATCACTTCCACCTTTGGAAATTGCTACGATGATTCCTTGCACTTGGGGATTATCAAGCTCTTTTCTGGCGCCGTTGCCGGGGAGCAATAGCGTGGGGTTGATATTCTCGTGTGTGCTTGTTTGCTTTCTTCACGAAGTAGATTTTGTTTTATCTTTTGTTTTTATTTTCTTTAGTTGTGGGTCAAACAAAACAAAATTAAAGAATGCAAAATACAAAAAAATTTACTTGCCTCTTATGCCTAAAAACTTTTTCAAAAAAAGAGAAGTGATTGGAAGGTTATGCATTGGAGAAGTGAGGGTCGACCTTGAACACTTGTGTTCCTTCTCATGGAAACAATGTAGAATTTTTCATGGAAGTTTCTCAAAAATAATTGTCCCCTTGTATATATCCATTGTATTATAAAAATAATGTGCCAAGATTTGCCTTTAGGATGATTAGATTGCTTGTTTGGTATGTGCGGTGCAAAAAACAGAAACTTTTGCTGTAGTGACTGAATTTAATTTTTTTACTGGAAAGTGCAAACATCCTGAAATTTCTACACAGTACTTCTATGCAAAAAAATTATTTTGTCCTAATTTTTCAGAACTTTTGGAGGTACATAAGTATACGAAATTTCCAGATTGCTACAGACTGTCCTGTTTTTGACAGATTCTGTTTTCTATGTGTTGTTCACTTATGTTTGATGAATCTATGGGTTGTATCGGGGGGTACGAACCATGGTAAAGTTATAATACAGTAGATATAATGCTAATATGAAATTGTAATGAGTTTACAACAGTACCTAAAGGTAGTGATTTGCTTTATTATACTAACGGATCTCACGAGGGTTTTGTTAAGTTTAGTGTGGATGAAGTGTTCGAAGATCGAGGAGTTATCGATATAAGAAGAATAAGGAGAGGCAAGAGTTCAAGCTTGGGGATTCCCTAGGCACCCCAAGTAAATATTTCAAGGATACCCAACCATATAAGCTTGGGGATGCCCCGGTTGGCATCCCATCTTTCTTCTTCAACAACTATCGGTATACCTCGGTTTTTGTTTTGTTCACATGATATGCGTCTTTTGTGTTTATTTTTTTCCTCTTTCCTTTCTTTTCCTTTATGCACCATGCTAGTATGATATATTCATTCATTGATTTATAGAATGATTCATGCGCTTCACTTAAATCTTTTGAGTATGGCTTTATAGAATGCTCTTTGTGCTTCACTTAAATCTTTTGAGTATGGCTTTATAGAATGCTTCGTGTGATTCACTTATATATTTTGAGCTTGGATATTGGTCAATCTATATTAATTGTAGAATGCTCTATGAACTTCACTTATATCTTTTGGAGTATGAATAAAATTATCATCGAAATTGGGCTTGGAAGAGTATCATTAAAATATCACTGCTTAGCTAAAAGCTTTTAAGAAAAGTTCTTGTTTAGAGACAATCTAATATTTATCCTTACTGTTTTTGTGTGTTCACATGATTAAGATACTGTAGTAATCATGTTTTATAGTTTTTGTTTCAATAAAGTGCCAAGTAAAGCCTTTGGGATAGTGTGGTTGATAGTTGATTTGATTCTATGCAAAAATAGAAACTTTTGCGTCCAGTAGCAGAATTTTAGAAATTCACTAGAACATGTAAAAACTCTGAAAGTTTTACAGAGGATTGATATACAAATTTTCCACATTTTCTGAAATTTTAAGATATTTTAGAGTTAGAGAAGTATGAGAACAATTCAGATCTTCGCAGACTGTTCTGTTTTTAATGCATAGTGTGCTTGTTTTAGTGTTTGCATAGCTTATATTAAGTGATATAAATTGTGGAAATGATAGAGTACAGTAGGCATTATGTGGAAACAATTATGAATCTTGTATTGACAGTACCCATGTGAATGATTTGTTTTATTATACTAACGGAGCTCATGAGTTTTCTGTTGAGTTTTGTGTGATTGAAGTTTTCAAGTTTTGGGTGAGGTGTCGATATGAGGATAATAAGGAGTGGAAAGACCCTAAGCTTGAGGATTACCAAGGCACCCCAAGGTAATATTCAAGGAATACTCAAGTGCCTAAGCTTGGGGATGCCCCGGAAGGCATCCCCTCTTTCGTCTTCAAAACTATCGGTATACCTTACTTGGAGCTATATTTTTATTCGTCACACGATATGTGTTTTGCTTGGAGCGTGTTTTCATTTTACTAGTTGTTTGAATAAAATATTTGGATCTGAAATCTTGAATGAGAGAGAGGGTCCTCACATGGCTATTTAACTATTTGACTACTCATTGATCTTCACTTATATCTTTTTGGAGTAGTTTTGCCATTTACTCTCGTGCTTCACTTATATCCTATGAGTAAATGGTTGAATGAATTTAATATCATAAATCTGAAATTATATATGTTTTATATGCTTATCCCATTGGGAGTAATAATTTCACATATAAGAAGTATAGGTGGTAAAATTTATTAAAAGTTAGCAAACACCGCATTGGTCACTTGAACAATTCATGAAAGAATATTGAAGGAAGAGAGATTTCACATATAAATATACTATCTTGGACATCTTCTATGATGGGGGGGGGGGGGGGGGGGGGGGGGGGGGGGGGGGGGGGGGGGGGGGGGGGGGGGGGGGGGGGGGGGGGGGGGGGGGGGGGGGGGGGGGGGGGGGGGGGGGGGGGGGGGGGGGGGGGGGGGGGGGGGGGGGGGGGGGGGGGGGGGGGGGGGGGGGGGGGGGGGGGGGGGGGGGGGGGGGGGGGGGGGGGGGGGGGGGGGGGGGGGGGGGGGGGGGGGGGGGGGGGGGGGGGGGGGGGGGGGGGGGGGGGGGGGGGGGGGGGGGGGGGGGGGGGGGGGGGGGGGGGGGGGGGGGGGGGGGGGGGGGGGGGGGGGGGGGGGGGGGGGGGGGGGGGGGGGGGGGGGGGGGGGGGGGGGGGGGGGGGGGGGGGGGGGGGGGGGGGGGGGGGGGGGGGGGGGGGGGGGGGGGGGGGGGGGGGGGGGGGGGGGGGGGGGGGGGGGGGGGGGGGGGGGGGGGGGGGGGGGGGGGGGGGGGGGGGGGGGGGGGGGGGGGGGGGGGGGGGGGGGGGGGGGGGGGGGGGGGGGGGGGGGGGGGGGGGGGGGGGGGGGGGGGGGGGGGGGGGGGGGGGGGGGGGGGGGGGGGGGGGGGGGGGGGGGGGGGGGGGGGGGGGGGGGGGGGGGGGGGGGGGGGGGGGGGGGGGGGGGGGGGGGGGGGGGGGGGGGGGGGGGGGGGGGGGGGGGGGGGGGGGGGGGGGGGGGGGGGGGGGGGGGGGGGAAGACTATATGATAGTTGAGTATGTGGAATTTGCTAAATCAAAGCTCTTACATAGACCCTTCCTGAAAATAAGATGAATTGCAATTGTTTGATGACTAAGAATATGGTTTGTTAGTTTTCAAAAAACTTTATGGTCTATACTTTAACATGTGAATAGCTTGTTACTTGATCATGAGAAGTTTTATGAGATGAGCTACTATTTATGACATATAATAATGCTAGAAAAAGTGATTGGAATTATCATTGCTCAAACTTGTGCACTTGCTAGCATTCACACTTCATAAATTATTTCTTTTATCATTTACCTACTCAAGGACGAGCAGGAATTAAGCTTGGGGATGCTGATACGTCTCCAACGTATCTATAATTTTTGAAGTATTCATGCCATCTTTACAAAAAAATTATATGATTTTGGTATGATTTGATTAGAACTAACCCGGACTGACGCTGTTTTCAGCAGAACTACCGTGGTGTCGTTTTTTGTGCAGAAATAAAAGTTCTCGGAATGGGCTGAAAATTTACGATGATTTTTTTATGGACCAAAAGAGACCCCCGAAGCACCAGAGCTGGGCCAGGAAGTGGACGAGGTGGCCACAAGCCGCCAGGGCTCGCCCTGGGGGGTAGGGCGCGCCCCTACGACTTATGGGCCCCTCGGGCACCCCCTTGACGTGAGACCAACGCCAAAAATTCTTATAAATACCCAAACCTCCGAAAAGAACCCTAGATCGGAAGTTCCGCCGCCGCAAGCCTTTGTAGCCACGAAAAATCAATCTAGGCCCTCTCCGGCACCCTGCCGGAGGGGGCCATTATCACCGGAGGCAATGGAGAAGGAAGTCGGAGGGGGCCATCATCACCATGGAGGCCAAGGACTAGAGGGAGAACCTCTTCCCATCTAGGGAGGAGGCCATGGAGGAGGAAGCACAAGGGGGAGGCTTTCTCCCCCTCTCTCTCGGTGGCGCCGGAGTGCCGCCGGGGATATCATCGCCGCGGTGATCGTCTTCATCAACATCACCATCTTCATCACCTTCCTCATCTCTTTTAAGCGGTCCACTCTCCCGCACCCTGCTGTAATCCCCTAATTGAACATGGTGCTTTATACCACATATTATGATCCAATGATGTGTTGCCATCGTATGATGTTTTGACTAGATTTCTTTTGTCTTTTGGGTTGATTAATGATCTAGATTGGTTTGAGTTGTATGTTTTATTTTGGTGCTGTCCTATGGTGCCTTCCGTGCCGCGCACACATGAAGGATTCCCGTTGTAGGGTGTTGCAATACGCTCATGATTCGCTTATAGTGGGTTGCTAGAGTGACAGAAGCTTAAACCCGAGTTAGGGGGTTGTTGCGTATGGGATAAACGGGACTTGATACTTTAATGCTATGGTTGGGTTTTACCTTAATGATCTTTAGTAGTTGTGGATGCTTGCTAGATTTCCATCATAAGTGCATTTGATCCAAGTAGAGAAAGTATGTTAGCTTATGACTCTCCCTCATATAAAATTGCAATAATGACTACCGATCTTGTTAACAATTGCCTAGGATAATTCCGCACACCGATCCATCATTATTCCACACTCGCTATTTATAATATATAGTAATATATTCTAAATTTATGTTAACAGCACCTATTTTTATATTTTAGCTCTCCGATATCATGCAAAGCTATCCTCTTCATACCCACAACATAGTTTTATTTCTCGTTTCTAGATGGAAGCAAACGTTCGGTGTACGCAGAGTCATATCAGTGGCAGATAGGACTTGAGAGAATATTGATCTTACCTTTAGCTCCTTGTGGGTTCGACACTCCATACTTATCACTTCCACCTTTGGATATTGCTACGATGATTCCTTGCACTTGGGGATTATCACTCCTCCCCTTGTGTCGATTCGCGTCGCCGAGCAAAGCCCAGTTGGTGTCGGCAGCGGCGGGACCTTCTCTCCTCGCCGCTAGTGGGGGCTTGGTGCGGGTCAACGGACTCGAGCGACGACGCGATGCTGGGCTATGGCGCGGCGGCGCATCGGTGAGCTTGACGGCGGATCTGATTAGGGCGTGGAGGGCTAGATCACTGGTGGTTGCTGGAGGTGCGTGGTCGCGATGGTGGCTCCGGCTGGATCTGCTTCATGGGCGGTGCAAGCTACGGCGGCTCGTCTTGAGGTGGGCCTAGTGGTCGGTGGGTGCCTCAGGTGACGGTTCCTGGCAGCGGGGCATTCTGGCGTCACGCCGGTGGTGCGGGTCAGTGTGCTGGCCCCTCTGGAGGCCTTCTTCGATGATGGGTGTGATCGACCTGGCGGCCCTCATGGGCGAACGGATGGCTGCATCTTCCTCCCATGGATCTAGCCGATGGCCGTGCTAGGGTGATGACCCACAAGTATAGGGGATCAATCGTAGTCCTTTTGATAAGTAAGAGTGTCGAACCCAACGAGGAGCAGAAGGAAATGACAAGTAGTTTTCAGCAAGGTATTCTCTGCAAGCACTGAAATTATAAGTAATGAGTAGTTTGATAGCAAGATAATTTGTAACGAGAAAGTAACGGTAACGGTAACAAAAGTGCAGCAAGGTAGCCCAATCCTTTTGAGGCAAAGGACAGGCCAAAACGGTCTCTTATGATAAGCAAAGCGTTCTTGAGGGTACACGGGAATTTCATCTAGTCACTTTCATCATGTTGGTTTGATTTGTGTTCGCTACTTTGATAATTTGATATGTGGGTGGACCGGTGCTTAGGTGTTGTTCTTACTTGAACAAACCTCCTAATTATGATTAACCCCCTCACAAGCATCCGCAACTATGAGAAAAGTATTAAGAATAAATCTAACCATAGCATTAAACTTTTGGATCCAAATCAGTCCCATACGAAGTAGCGCATAAACTAGGGTTTATGCTTCTGTCACTCTCGCAACCCATCATCTAATAACTACTCTACAATGCATTCCCTTAGGCCCAAATATGGTGAAGTGCCATGTAGTCGATGTTCACATGACACCACTAAGGGAATCACAACATACATACCATCAAAATATCTAACACATATCAAGTTCACATGATTACTTGCAACAAGATTTCTTTCGTGACCTCAAGAACAAAAGTAACTACTCATAAATGATAATCATGCTCAAGATCAGAGGGGTATTAAATAGCATAATGGATCTGAACATACAATCTTCCACAAAATAAACCATATAGTAATCAACTACAAGATGTAATCAACACTACTAGTCACCCACAAGCACCAATCTAAGGTTCCGGTACAAAGATTGAACACAAGAGATGAACTAGGGTTTGAGAGGAGATGGTGCTGTTGAAGATGTTGATGGAGATTGCCCTCCCCAAGATGGGAGGGTTGTTGGTGATGATGATGAGGATGATTTCCCCCTCCGGGAGGGAAGTTCCCCCGGCGGAATCGCTCCGCCGGAGAGCAAAAGTGCTCCTGCCCAAGTTCCGCCTCGAGACGGTGGTGCTTCATCCTGAAAGTCCTCTCCTCATTTTTTCTAGGTCAAAATAACTTATATACCAGAAGAGGGGCACCGGAGGTGGGCCGAGGAGGGCACAACCCACCAGGGCGCGCCTGGGCTCCCTGGCACGACCAGGTGGGTTGTGCCCACCTGGTGGGCCCCCTCTGGTAGTTATTTGCTCCAACAATTCTTATATATTCCATAAAAAATCTCCGTGAAGTTTCAGCTTATTTGGAGTTGTGCAGAATAGGTAGCTCTGACGTGCTTTTTCAGGTCCAGAATTCCAGCTGCTGGTATTCTCCCTCTTTGTGTAAACCTTGCATATTATGAGAGATAAGGCATTAGAATTACTCCCAAAAGCTTTATTATGCATAAAAACATTATAAATAATAGTAACAAAACATGATGCAAAATGGACGTATCATAGGGCGTCAGGGGTGACGCAGGGGAGGCTGCTGGAGGGACGGGTAGCCCGACTACCTATCATCGGCGCAGGGGTGCGCCGGTCTGAACGAGCTTCGCTCCCCTCTCCCTTTTCCCAGACCTAGTGCCTCTAGTCTGCAGACCATTGTTTGGGGCAGAACGGTCACCGGCGGTGCCGTTGGTGCTAGGGATCTGCCAGTCAACTCAAAGCTCGTACTTTTGATGGTCTCGGGAGTGTTTGGATGCAGGGTGGCGGTATTGGTGGCGGGAGTTGCGGGCTCGTGGGTGGAGCTCATGGCTCTGTCGCTGACGGGCTCGCTGTCATGGCCGCATGGGCACCATGGGGGCGGGCTCTCGATGATCTACGGTGGTGGTGTGACGGCGCTCTCTTGTATGGTCGTACGCCAAGCGGAGGCGGAGGGTGGTGGCCAGGGTGAAAATCTCGTCTGGCTCTGGCCAGACCGATGGGGGCGGCGTCCATGCGTTATTCCCTTCTTGAAGGTTCCATCGCGGTGGCCCTGCGTCCTTCGTGTTACTTCGGGTGAAAACCTCGATTCAATGGTGGCTCTACGGTGTGGTTTCTTTCCTGGAAGCACCACTTTGGAGTCCCTGGTTCGTCAAATTTTGGCTTCATCTCCTCGCGGTGACTCATTCACGGTGGAGAGCTCCTTAAATCCTTAGCTATGATCTATCTGTCTACTAGTTATTTGCTTCAGGGCATTTGGAGTAGTGTTGCTGTTCGTCAGCCCCCTTGTATCTGCCTTGGGTGTGTGTATGGTGTCAGATGGTTTGCAGAATGTATGTCGATCATTGCTTTATATATAAAGTAGGGCAAAAGCCTTTTTTTGGTAAATTGATCTTTGCAAAATCAATGGAAAGTTGCTTGCATTCAGCAACAATTGCAGCCTCTGATCCCAGATAGTCATCCATAAGCCGAACGTAATCAACCGCAAACGAGCTTGCAATCTTAACTTTCCAATCGGACGGACGCTTTTCTTTGTTGCGAAAAATCCCTCGGTTCTATTCATCAGCTTCAGACATTACAAAGCACCCCCTTAAAAGAAAGAAATTACAACATAGACCTGGGGAACCAGCCATCGTCTTCCACCAGAACGTGCCGATGGTGCGCCGCCGCAGCCTCTCCGTTGCTAAAGCTTGGCCGACCTTGTTTGTTTAGGTGGACGGGAAGTCATCAAGACAAAGGCCCTGAAGGACCAACACCCTGAGGAAGAAACGCCGGATATGTCGAAGATGTCAAAGCCGAAGACGTCGAACCAGGGGCCCCTGCGCCATGCCCGCTAGTGCAGAACCACCTCCTAAACAGGCAGTAGCCGCTCCCGACACCAGACGTCGGTCCACCGCTGCACCCTCCCCACGAGCTCCACATCAAAGCCATAGCCAACCTCGCTGCAATGAAGATGGAGCGAAGGAACAAAATCCCCAAGCAGTAACTGTCTCCTCCGCCATGATGTCCATGCCTGGAGCACAAAAGCTTGCCGGATCCGCAGATCCACAAGCACCAACCACCAAAAGCTTGTTGGCCGCACCACAAGTGGCCTCACCGAGGTAGGGGATAAGCTTCAAGACATTTATTCCCCTGTGTCACCATCACCGCCACAGTGACCGTGACGCTGAGAACCCTAAACTACTATGTAATCTCTCTGTAAACTAATATATGAGCATTTAGATCATTAAAGTACTAATCTAAATGCTCTTATATTAGTTTACGGAGGGAGTACATGCCTAGGGAATGGCTCTGAGGTCGCTCTACTCCCCCAACATCGGAGAGGGAAGAGACTGCACATCCGGCCGTCGATGGAGCGAGGGACTGAGGCCTCTCCTTTTTCGCCGCTCTTGAACATAGTTCACAGGAGGGGAAATGATAACTGCATATGCTTCTACCCCCAATCGGACGAACAGACCTGCTGCCGTGTTCATGTGGCCACCGCGCGTGTGAGTGTGACACACCCAGAAGTCGCACGATCCCTCCTAATTGTTGTGTGCTAAGATTGCTTGATGGTAAACGATTTCATCCGGTCGACCGGATGAAAACTCCATCGGTCGCGCATGAGTCGTGCTATCTGTGTCAATCCGACGCTCGCTCACGTGTGTCTTGGGCCCCACAAGATGCCCTGCACTTCTTCCTTATCTTCTCGAGCATTCTCATCCATGCAATCCTTCCCCATTCTAAGCACCGAATAAATCTCTTCTCCAACCTTCCTCAGAGCCAACACCAATTTTTTCCCTTAAAAAACACCAATTTTTTTACCGTCGGTGATTTTGCTGCAAGGTCAGCGCTCGCCGCTGTGCTACTGGAAGGGTTGGCAGGGGCGACACGTCAGGGTACCCTATCCTGATTGGCCATCATTTTCCCCCGCCATGGTCCATGGCTGCTTGCAACTTGGGCAACCATGGCCGCCCGTGTCCCCTCATCTTCCTCCAGCGCGGTCGAGTGCTGCGGCCGGCAATGCCGGGAGCTGCGATCGGCGAGGCCGAGAGATTCCACTGGCAAGGGAAGGGATGCGAGCTACAAAGTTTTGCTACAACCGTGTTTGCTTTTCGCTACTACGGTGACAACAATTTGCTACATCCATCCCCGACGAGTCACAATCGATGTGGCGGTGAAAACTTTTTTATGGCAACCGTGTCGGCTTTTGCAACGACCAGTAAAGGTAATTGCTACATCCATCGCCGTGATGTCACAATTGATGTGGCGGAGAATCTGCTATAACCGACGGGGCACATGACGGAGTTACATCTAGGGGCACAAAATGCTATAACCGGTGAGGCGACATGCTGTGATGGAGTCAAATCCAGTAGATCTCGGGTAGGGGGTCCCGAAGTGGTAGTCTTTGTGTGA
This sequence comes from Thinopyrum obtusiflorum, assembly GCA_036873465.1. NCBI lineage: Eukaryota > Viridiplantae > Streptophyta > Magnoliopsida > Poales > Poaceae > Thinopyrum > Thinopyrum obtusiflorum. The sequence goes on from JAAAWM010012031.1 coordinate 57,853, forward strand.
TGGTAACAGAGGCATGATATTTTACCTAGGTTCAGGCTCTCTCGAAGAGATAATACCCTACGTCCTGCATTGATTGTATTGATTTGAGGGAGTACAGATTACAGGTTGATCTACCATGAGATCATTGTGTGCCATGTCTAAGATGTGTTGAGATTGTACTGATCCGGAGGCCTAGGATAACATGAGTTCTAGCCGGCAACGTCGGCAGAGAGGAGTCCTCCACAGATTAGGAGTCATTGTCTTGTCATATACGTCAAGGCTCCTCGTAGATCATCATGGGCCGCACAAACTGGCCCAAGATGAAACCGACAAGGGGGTCCTTAGCCCAACCCACCTGGGGGGTGATACGTCTCCAATGTATCTATAATTTTTTTATTGTTCCATGCTATTATATTATCCATCTTGGATGTTTTATATGCATTATGATACTATTTTATATCATTTTTTTGGGACTAACCTATTAACCTAGTGCCTAGTGCCAGTTGTTGTTTTCCCTTGTTTTTGCCTTTACAGAAAATCAATATCAAACGGAATAAAACTTTACGATGATTTTTCTTGGACCAGAAGAAATCCAGGAGACTTGGAGAAGTGGCCAGAAGACCTACGGGGAAGTCACAAGCCGTAGGGGCGCGCCCCAGGGGGGCGCCCCAGGCTTATGGGCCCCCTGTAGACCGTCTAACCCTAATCTTCGCTCTATAAATACCCAAATATTCCCTAAACATCAGAAGCAGCCACAAAAATACTTTTCCATCGCCGCAAGTTTCTGTTCTCATGAGATCCCATCTTGGGGCCTTTTTCGGCTCTCTGTTGGAGGGGGATTCAATCACGGAGGGCTTCTACATCAACCTTGCTGCCCTAGCGATGATGTGTGAGTAGTTTACCATAGACCTAAGGGTCCATAGCTAGTAGCTAGATGGATTCTTCTCTCTCTTTGATCTTCAATACCATGTTCTCCTCGATGTTCTTGGAGTTCTATCCGATGTAATCTTCTTTTGCGGTGTGTTTGTTGAGATCCGATGAATTGTGGATTTATGATCAAATTCTCTATGAATATTATTTGAGTCTTCTCTAAACTATTTTATGCATGATTAAGAGAGCTTTGTATTTCTCTTCGATCTATTGATTTGGCCAACTAGATTGATCTATCTTGCCATGGGAGAGGTGCTTTGTGATGGGTTCAATCTTGCGGTCTCCTCACCCAGTGACAGAAGGGGTAGCGAGGCACGTATTGTATTGTTGCCATTAAGGATAAAAAGATGGGGTTTAGATCATATTTCTTGAGTTTATCCCTCTACATCATGTCATCTTGCTTAAGGCGTTACTCTGTTCTTTTGAACTTAATACTCTAGATGCAGGCAGGAGTCGGTCGATGTGTGGAGTAATAGTAGTAGATGCAGGTAGGAGTCGGTCTACTTGTCACGGACGTGATGCCTATATTCATGATCATTGCCTTGGATATCATCATAACTATGCGCTTTTCTATCAATTGCTCAACAGTAATTTGTTCACCCACCGTATGTTTTCTTTCAAGAGAGAAGCCTCTAGTGAAACCTATGGCCCCCGGGTCTATTTTCCACCATATATTTTCAGATCTATAAAATAAAAAAATAAAAAATACCTTGTTGCAATTTATTTACCTTTAATTTATTTTGCCCTCTTATTTATGTTTTATATCTATCTCTATTAGATCTCACTCTTGCAAGTGACCGTGAAGGGATTGACAACCCCTTTTTCGCGTTGTGTGCAAGTGTTTGTTAGTTTGTGCAGGTGCATCTATTGGGGACTTGGTTGTTCCTCCTACTGGATTGATACCTTGGTTCTTAACTGAGGGAAATACTTATCTCTACTTTGCTGCATCACGCTTTCCTCTTCAAGGGAAATAACAACGCAAGCTCAAGAAGTAGCAGGAAGATTTTCTTGCGCCGTTGCAGGGGAGGATACACATAAAGCCTACCAAGTACCTATCATAAACTCTCATCTCTTGCATTACATTATTTGCCATTTGCCTCTTGTTTTCCTCTCCCCCACTTCTAAAATGTTTTCAGAAAATCACAAAAATATTTACCTTTTTATTCGTCTTCTTTTCGTTCATCTTTTCATTTGTCTTTTGTTTGCTTGTGTGCTAGATTGCTTGCTTTTTCATGATGTCTCAAGAAAATACCAAGTTGTGTGACATTTCCAACACTAATAATAATGATTTTATTATTACTCCGATTGCTCCCGCCACTAGTGCGGAATCTTATGAAATTAATGCCGCTTTCTTGAATCTTGTTATGAAATAATAATTTTCTGGTAGTCCTAATGAAGATGTTGCATCCCATCTAAATACTTATGTTGAATTATGTGATATGAAAAAGAAGAAAGATGTGGATAATGATATTGTCAAAATAAAGCTATTTCCGTTCTCACTATGAGATCATGCTAAAACTTGGTTTTCATATTTGTCTAAAAATAGTATTGATTCATGGGATAAGTGTAAAGATGCTTTTATTTCCAAGTATTTTCCACCCGCTAAAGTCATCTCCCTTAGGAACCATATAATGAATTTTAAGCAACTTGATCATGAACATGTTGCACAATCTTGGGAGAGGATGAAATTAATGATAACAAATTATCCTACTCATGGTTCAAGTTTATGGATGATCATACATATTTTTTATGCGGCATTGAATTTTGCATCTAGAAATCTTTTAGATTCCGCCGCGGGAGGTACTTTTATGGAAATCACATTAGGAGAAGCTACAAAACTCCTAGATAATATTATGGCAAATTACTCTCAATGGCATACCGCAAGATCTCCCACTAGTAAAAAAGTGCATGCGATTGAAGAAATTAATACTTTGAGTGGAAAGATGAATGAATTTATGAAATTGATTGCTAGTAAGAGTGCTCCTATTGATCCTAATGATATGCCTTTGTCTACTTTTATTGAGAATAATAATGAATCTATGGATGTGAATTTTGTTGGCAGGAACAATTTTGGTAATAACGCATATAGATGCAATTTTAATCCTAGGACATTTCCTAGTAATTCCTCTAACAATTATGGTAATTCCTCCAACAATTCTTATGGAAATTTTAATAAGATACCTTCTGATCTTTAGAGTAATATTAAAGATTTTATAAATTCCCAAAAGATTTTCAATGCTATGGTGGAGGAAAAATTGCTTAAGATTGATGATTTGGCTAGAAACGTTGATAAGATTTCTCTTGAGATTGATTCTTTGAAGATGAGATGTATGCCACCCAAGCATGATATTAATGAATCTCTAAAAGCTATTAGAATTTCTATGAATGAAAGTAAAGAAAGAACCGCTAGGATGTGTGCTAAGAGGGATTGGTTTGTAAAAGCATGTTCTTCTAGTTTTTGTGATAATAATGATGAAGATCTTAAAGTGATTGGTGTGACTCTGTTACGTCTCCAACGTATCTATAATTAATGAAGTATTCATGCCATGTTTGCAACAATTTTATATGGTCTTGGTATGATTTTATTAGAACTAACCCGGACTGACGTTGTTTTCAGCAAAACTACCGTGGTGTCATTTTTTGTGTGCAGAAATAAAAGTTCTTGGAATGGGCTGAAAATTTACGGTGATTTTTTATGGACCAAAAGAGACCCCTGAAGCACCGGAGTTGGACCAGAAGAGTCCCGAGGAGTCCACAAGCCAGGGGCGTGCCCTACCCCCCTAGGCACGCCTTGCGGGCTTGTGGGCCCCTCGGGCACCTCCTTGACTTGTTTCTGATGCCAAAAATTCTTATAAATATAGAAACCTTTGAAAAGAACCCTAGATCGGAAGTTCCACCGCCGCAAGCCTCTGTAGCCATGAAAAACCAATCGGGAGCCCGTTCCGGCACCCTGCGGTCTCCACGACGAGGAGGGAGTAGTTCACCCTCGGGGCTGAGGGTATGTACCAGTAGCTATGTGTTTGATCTCTCTCTCTCTCTCTCTCGTGTTCTTGATTTGGCACGTTCTTGATGTACCGCGAGCTTTGTTATTATAGTTGGATCATATGGTGTTTCTTCCCTCTCTATCTCTTGTTGTGATGAATTGAGTCTTGCTCTCTGATGTTTCGTTATGTTGGATTGAGTATTGGATTTGAGAACACTTGATGTATGTCTTGCGATGGGATATCTGTGGTGACAATGGGATGTTCTATTGATTCACTTGATGTATGTTTTGGCACCCAACTCACGGATTCCCGACGTGACATTGGGGTAATCTATGCATAGGGGTTGATGCACGTTTTCGTCCTACGATCTTCGATAGAAACTTTGGAGTGATTCTTTGTTGCGCGTTGAGGGATTGTTATAGATTCAACTATGTTATCATTGTTGAGAGAATTTGCACTAGTGAAAGTATGAACCCTAGGCCTTGTTTTCAAGCATTGCAATACCGTTTTTGCTCACTTTTGTCACTTGCTACCTTGCTGTTTTTATATTTTCAGATTACAAAAACCTATATCTACTATCCATATTACACGTGTATCACCATCTCTTCGCCGAACTAGTGCACCTATACAATTTACCATTGTATTGGGTGTGTTGGGGACACAAGAGACTCTTTGTTATTTGGTTGCAGGGTTGTTTGAGAGAGACCATCTTCATCCTACGCCTCCCACGGATTGATAAACCTTAGGTCATCCACTTGAGGGAAATTTTCTACTGTCCTACAAAACTCTGCGCTTGGAGGCCCAACACGAGTCTACAAGAAGAAGGTTGCGTAGTAGACATCAAGCTCTTTTCTGACGCCGTTGCCGGGGAGGTAAGTGCTTGAAGGTATATCTTTAGATATTGCAATTGAATCTTTATTTTCTTGTTTTATCACTAGTTTAGTTTATAAAAGAAAACTACAAAAAAATGGAATTGAGGTTTCCTCATATGCTTCATCTTTATAATGTCTTTCTTGAAAACGATGGATCAGAAAATTGTGCCAAAGTGTTAGAAGAAGAAGTCAATAAAATGTTTGGCACTAGATCTTTGAATGATGAGCATGATTGCAATGTTGTTAGTATGAATTCTTTGAATACCCATGATGCTAATGATATGCAAAGCCATAAGCTTGGGGATGCTATGTTTGATGAAGATGATATTTTTAGTCCCCCAAGCTTTGATGAGCAAATTTATTATGATGATAGCATGCCTCCTCTTTATGATGATTATAATGATGAAAGTGGGTTTGGAAGAGTGTCAACTCTAGGAAGTAATGATCCCACTATTTTGGAGGGTGTTGAATCTTATTACAATATTGATAAAAGTGGATTTGGAGAGGTCATGACTTTACTTAGTGATGAATCCACTATTTTGGAAGAGGTTTCAATTGATTATGAGAACAAAGTTGCTATCTATGATGATTATTGTGATGACATGTATGCTATAAAGAATAATTCTAATCTTGAAACTTGTCATCATGATTTTAATTTTCAATTGGATTATGCCTCACATGATAGTTATTTTGTTGAGTTTGCTCCCACTACTTTTCATGAGAATAAATTTGCTTATGTGGAGAGTAATAAAATTTCTATGATTGTGGATCATGAAAAGAATGCTTATGTGATAGCTATATTGTTGAATTCATTGATGATGCTACTGAAAATTACTAAGAGGGAGGAATATATGCTTGTAGGAATTGCAAGAATATCAAGTTTCCTCTCTATATGTTGAAAATCTTGATGTTTTGCTTGTTTTGCCTTCCTATGCTAGTTGATTCTTGCTCCCCTAAATTGTTTGCTCACAAAATCCCTATTCATAGTAAGTGGGTTAGGCTTAAATGTTCTAGTCATATTCTTCACGGTGCTCCCATAATGTTTCAATTCTTATCTTTTATGTGAGCATCATTGAAATCATCATGCCTAGCTAAAAAGGCATTAAAGAAAAATGCCTGTTGGGAGACAACCCAATAATTATAACTATTGTTTTTGTTTGTTAACATGATTAATCTACTGTATTAATCATGTTTTATAGCTTTTGTTTCAATAAAGTGCCAAGTAAAGCCTTTGGGATAGTGTGGATGATAGTTGACTTGATTCTGTGCAAAAACAGAAACTTTTGCGTCCAGTACATAAATTCCTATATTTTACTGGAACATAGAAATATTCTGAATTGTTTACAGTTGATTTTTATACAAATTTTCTATGTTTTCCTATTTTTTCAGAATTTTAGGAGTTACAGAAGTATGACCTTAATTCAGATCTTTACGTACTGTTCTGTTTTTGACAGATTCTGTTTGCAATGCATAGTTTGCTTGTTTTATGGTTTCTATGGCTTATATTTCTTAATATAAATTGTGGAAATGATAAGTTACAGTAGGAATTGTGTGAGAACAATTATTAATATTGTCTTTGACAGTGCCCAAGTGAATGATTTGTTTTATTATACTAACGGATCTCACGAAGGTTTTGTTAAGTTTTGTGTGATTGAAGTTTTCAAGTTTTGGGTGAGATATCGATATGAGGAGAATAAGGAGTGACAAGAGACTATGCTTGGGGATGCCCAAGTCACCCAAGGTAATATCCAAGGAATATCCAAGCAACTAAGCTTGGGGATGCCCCGGAAGGCATCCCCTCTTTCGTCTTCAACATTATCGGTAACCTTACTTGGAGCTATATTTTTATTTATCACATGATATGTGTTTTGCTTGGAGCATCATTTTATTTTGTTTATATTTGCTTACTGTTATTTAGAATAAGGTTTTGTATCTTTTATTTCAATAAAAGTGTCAAGGATAGCTTCACCATGCTCAATTTGCAAGTATATGAGTTGCTGTTTCAAAACAGAAAGTTTGTCGCTATTGGAAAATTTCCCTAGAAAAGTAAGAATGTGATAAAAGATTGAAATTTTGATACAATATGAAATGATAAATTATATACAGTGTGGTAAATTTTCAGAATTTTTTGAGTTAAATAAGTATGGATATTCCTTAGTCCTTTACAGACTTTCTGTTTAGACAGATTGCTGTTATGATTGCATTGTTTGCATATGTTTGCTTGTTTAATGATTCTATTTGAGGATGGGAGTATTAAATATGCAGAGTAATTTAGTATGCATTGTCAAATTATAATTTTAGTGATTTTCTACAGTAGAGAATGATAAGGTTTTGCATGGATTTATACTAACTTATCTCACGAGTTCTTGTTGAGTTTTGTGTGCATGAAGTTTTTAAGATTCCGGGAAACTATGATATGAGAGGAATTAAGGAGACACAAGAGATCAAGCTTGAGGATGCCCAAGGCATCCCAAGTTAATATTTCAAAAAGTCTCAAGCATCTAAGCTTGGGGATGCCCCGGTTGGCATCCCACCTTTCTTCATCAACAATCATCGGTTAGCCTCGGTTGAGCTTAAGTTTTTGCTTCTTCACATGATATGTGCTATCCTTAGAATGTCATTTTATTTTATTTTGCTTGCTATTTGAATAAAATATTAAGATCTAATTTTTTTAAATGAGAGAGAGTCCTCACATAGCTACATAATTATTCGACTACTCATTGATCTTCACTTATATCTTTTTGGAGTAGTTTGTCATTTACTCTCGTGTGCTTCACTTATATCCTATGAGTAAATGGTTGAATGAATTGAATATCATAAATCTGAAATTATATATGCTTCATATGCTTATCCCATGGGGAGTAATGACTTCACATATAAGAAGTATAGGTGGTAAATTTATTGAAAGTTAGCAAACATAGTATTGTCACTTGAACAATTCATGAAAGAATATTGAAGGAAGAGAGGTTTCATATATAAATATACTATCTTGGACATCTTCTATGATTGTGCGCCCCATTAATTATTTTCAAACTTGAGCAAATTAGTTCAAGTTGGACAAGAAAGACATCGTAAGGAGTTATGTTTGGGTACATTTGTATAGAAGTTATATTGTTATGGATCCTCCAACATGTGGTGCCTGCTATTTAGAATCTTTTGCTAGCCAAAATTTCTGTACTAAGCGGGAATACTGCTTGTGCATCCAAAATCCTTGAACCAAGTTTCTTCCATGAGTGTCCCCCATATCTACCTATATGCGGTATTTACCTGCCGTTCCAAGTAAATTTGCATGTGCCACCTCTAATCATTCAAATAAGCATATGTTTTGTGTGCCCGTACCGCTCATGAAGCGGCAGGGGGTGGTCGGTGTCTTCCATGCTAAGTGGGTTACTCTCATGATGGGTGTTTATTCACTTGTCATTGCATGAGAGAGGCTGGTAATAGGGATGCCTAGTCCCATGATCAAAATGAAAAATAATGAAACAAACTCCCCCGGAAAGTTGATTGTATGGAGGGCACCCGAGGATTTGGCTAGCCATGGCTTGTGTTTGAATGGTTGAGGGGGAGTAAAATTTACCTTTCCGCTTGGGAACAACTTATAATGTGTTTAGCATGGAAGATATTGAGAACTCTCAGTCGTAACATTGACAGGAAAGGCATGCCACTCAAAATGTATTCATCTCTGTTTTAAGCTTCGAGCTCTGGCACCTCTGCAAATCCCTGCTTCCCTCTGCGAAGGGCCTATCTTTTACTTTTATTTTTGTTGAGTTAATTTCTTATTCCAACCTATTCTTTAGTTGGCAAGCATCATGTGATGGGGAAAGATCTAAGCATATATGGCCATTGAAATATATTTGATCATGAATTATTATTGTTGACAATTATCTATATGATAAATAAGTTGGGAGGCGAAACACTAAGCCCCTATCTTTCTCTATGTTTGATGGATGCAATTTGTTATAAAAATATGCTTTGAGTGGTAGCAATCATGGAAGACTATATGATAGTTGAGTATGTGGAATTTGCTAAATCAAAGCTCTTACATAGACCCTTCCTGAAAATAAGATGAATTGCAATTGTTTGATGATTGAGAACATAGTTTGTTAGTTTTCAAGAAAGTTTATGGTCTATGGTTTAACATGTGAATAGCTTGCTACTTGATCATGAGAAGTTTTATGATATGAGCTACTGTTTATCATATAAACATGCTAGAAAAAGTGATTGGAATTATCATTGATCAAACTTGTGCACTTGCTAGCATTCACACTTCATAAATTATCTTTATCATTTACCTACTCAAGGACGAGCAGGAATTAAGCTTGGGGATGCTGATACGTCTCCAACGTATCTATAATTTATGAAGTATTCATGCCATGTTTGCAACAATTTTATATGGTTTTGGTATGATTTTATTAGAACTAACCCGGACTGATGCTGTTTTCAGCAAAACTACCGTGGTGTCATTTTTGTGTGCAGAAATATAAGTTCTCGGAATGGGCTGAAAATTTACGGTGATTTTTTATGGACCAAAAGAGACCCCCGAAGCACCGGAGCTGGACCAGAAGAGTCCCGATGAGTCCACAAGCTAGGGGGCGCGCCCTATCCCCCTAGGCGCGCCTTGAGGGCTTGTGGGCCCCTCGAGCGCCTCCTTGACTTGTTTCCACCGCCAAAAATTCTTATAAATATAGAAACTTCCGAAAAGAGCCCTAGATCGGAAGTTCCGCCGCTGCAAGCCTCTGTAACCACAAAAAACCAATCGGGAGCCCGTTCCGGCACCCTGCCGGAGGGGGGAACCATCACCGGAGGCATCTTCATCATCCCGGCGGTCTCCATGACGAGGAGGGAGTAGTTCACCCTCGGGCTGAGGGTATGTACCAGTAGCTATGTGTTTGATCTCTCTCTCTCTCTCGTGTTCTTGATTTGGCACGATCTTGATGTACCGCAAGCTTTGTTATTATAGTTGGATCATATGGTGTTTCTTCCCTCTCTATCTCTTGTTGTGATGAATTGAGTCTTTCTCTCTGAGGTTTCGTTATGTTGGATTCAGTATTGGATTTGAGAACACTTGATGTATGTCTTTCGATGGGATATCTGTGGTGACAATGGGAAGTTCTATTGATTCACTTGATGTATGTTTTGGCACTCAACTCGTGGATTCCCGAGGTGACATTGGGTAATCTATGCATAGGGGTTGATGGATGTTTTCGTCCTACGTTCTCCGATAGAAACTTTGGAGTGATTCTTTGTTGCACATTGAGGGATTGTTATATGATTCAACTATGTTATCATTGTTGAGAGAATTTGCACTAGTGAAAGTATGAACCCTAGGCCTTGTTTCCAAGCATTGCAATACCGTTTTTGCTCACTTCTGTCACTTGCTACCTTGCTGTTTTTATATTTTCAGATTACAAAAAACCTATATCTACTATCCGTATTACACGTGTATCACCATCTCTTCGCCGAACTAGTGCACCTATACAATTTACCATTGTATTGGGTGTGTTGGGGACACAAGAGACTCTTTGTATTTGGTTGCAGGGTTGTTTGAGAGAGACCATCTTCATCCTACACCTCCCACGGATTGATAAACCTGAAGGAAATATGCCCTAGAGGCAATAATAAAGTTATTATTTATTTCCACATATCATGATAAATGTTTATTATTCATGCTAGAATTGTATTAACCGGAAACATAATACATGTGTGAATACATAGACAAACATAGTGTCACTACTATGCCTCTACTTGACTAGCTCGTTAATAAAAGATGGTTGAGTTTCCTAGCCATAGACATGAGTTGCCATTTGATTAACGGGATCACATCATTAGAGAATGATATGATTGACTTGACCCATTCCATTAGCTTAGCATACGATCGTTTAGTATATTGCTATTGCTTTCTTCATGTTCCTATTACTATGAGATTATGCAACTCCCGAATACCGGAGGAACACTTTGTGTGCTACCAAACGTCACAATGTAACTGGGTGATTATAAAGGTGCTCTACAAGTGTCTCCGATGGTACTTGTTGAGTTGGCATAGATCGAGATTAGGATTTGTCACTCCTATTGTCGGAGAGGTATCTCTGGGCCCTCTCGGTAATGCACATCACTATAAGCCTTGCAAGCAATGTGACTAATGAGTTAGTTGCGGGATGATGCATTACGAAACGAGTAAAGAGGCTTGCGGTAACGAGATTGAGCTAGGTATTCAGATACCGACGATCGAATCTCGGGCAAGTAACATACCGATGACAAAGGAAACAACGTATGTTGTTATGCGGTTTGACCGATAAAGATCTTCGTAGAATATGCGGGAGCCAATATGAGCATCCAGCTTCCGCTATTGGTTATTGACCGGAGACATGTCTCGGTCATGTCTACATAGTTCTCGAACCCGTAGGGTCCGCACGCTTAAAGTTCTGTGACGATCGGTATTATGAGTTTTTGTGTTTTGATGTACCGAAGGTAGTTCGGAGTCCCGGATATGATCACGGACATGACGAGGAGTCTCGAAATGGTCGAGACGTAAAGATCGATATATTGGACGACTATGTTCGGACACCGGAAGTGTTTCGGGAGGTTTCGGACATATACAGGAGTACCGGGGGTTTACCGGAACCCCCCGGGGAGTGTAATGGGCCTATTGGGCCTCAGTGGAGAAGAGGAGGGGCGGCCAGGGCAGGCCGCGCGCCCCCTCCCCCTCTATTCCGAATTGGACAAGGAGGGGGGGCGGCGCCCCCCTTTCCTTCCGCTCTCTCTCCTCCTTCCCCCTTCTCATACTCCTACTAGGAAAGGAGGAGTCCTACTCCCAGTGGGAGTAGGACTCCCCCCTTGGCGCGCCCTCCTCCTGGCCGGCCGCCTCCCCCCTAGCTCCTTTATATACAGGGGCAAGGGGGCACCCCAAGATACAACAATTGATCATTGATCTCTTAGCCGTGTGCGGTGCCCCCCTCCACCATAATCCACCTCGGTCATATCGTAGCGGTGCTTAGGCGAAGCCCTGCGTCGCTAACTTCATCAACACCGTCACCACGCCGTCGTGCTGACAGAACTCTCCCGCGAAGCTCTACTGGATCGTGAGTTCGTGGGACGTCACCGAGCTGAACGTGTGCAGTCCGCGGAGGTGCCGTAACTTCGGTGCTGGGTCGGTCGATCGTGAAGACGTACGACTACATCAACCGCGTTGTCATAACGCTTCCGCTTACGGTCTACGAGGGTACGTAGACGACACTCTCCCCTCTCGTTGCTATGCATCACCATGATCTTGCGTGTGCGTAGGATTTTGTTTTTGAAATTTCTACGTTCCCCAACAGTGGCATCCGAGCCAGGTTTATTCGTAGATGTTATATGCATGAGTAGAACACAAGTGAGTTGTCGGCGATACAAGTCATACTGCTTACCTGCATGTCATACTTTGGTTCGGCGGTATTGCTGGATGAAGCGGCCCGGACCGACATTACGCGTACGCTTACGCGAGACTGGTTCTACCGACGTGCTTTGCACACAGGTGGCTGGCGGGTGTCTGTTTCTCCAACTTTAGTTGAACCGAGTGTGGCTACGCCCGGTCCTTGTGAAGGTTAAAACAGCACTAACTTGACGAAATATCGTTGTGGTTTTGATGCGTAGGTAAGAACGGTTCTTGCTCAGCCCGTAGCAGCCACGTAAAACTTGCAACAACAAAGTAGAGGACATCTAACTTGTTTTTGCAGGGCATGCTATGATGTGATATGGTCAAGACATGATGCTAAATTTTATTGTATGAGATGATCATGTTTTGTAACAGAGTTATCGGCAACTGGCAGGAGCCATATGGTTGTCGCTTTATTGTATGCAACGCAATCGCCCTGTAATTGTTTTTACTTTATCACTAAGCGGTAGCGATGGTCGTAGAAACAATAGTTGGCGAGACGACAACGATGCTACGATAGAGATCAAGGTGTCGCGCCGGTGACGATGGTGATCATGACGGTGCTTTGGAGATGGAGATCAAAGGCACAAGATGATGATGGCCATATCATATCACTTATATTGATTGCATGTGATGTTTATCTTTTATGCATCTTATTCTGCTTTGTTTGACGGTAGTATTATAAGATGATCTCTCACTAAATTTCAAGGTATAAGTGTTCTCCCTGAGTATGCACCGTTGTGAAAGTTCGTCGTGCCGAGACACCACGTGATGATCGGGTGTGATAAGCTCTACGTTCAAATACAATGGGTGTAAGCCAGTTTTGCACACGCAGAATACTTGGGTTAAACTTGACGAGCCTAGCATATGCAGATATGGCCTCGGAACACTGAGATGAGGTGACATTGGGTAATCTATGCATAGGGGTTGATGGATGTTTTCGTCCTACGTTCTCCGATAGAAACTTTGGAGTGATTCTTTGTTGCACATTGAGGGATTGTTATATGATTCAACTATGTTATCATTGTTGAGAGAATTTGCACTAGTGAAAGTATGAACCCTAGGCCTTGTTTCCAAGCATTGCAATACCGTTTTTGCTCACTTCTGTCACTTGCTACCTTGCTGTTTTTATATTTTCAGATTACAAAAAACCTATATCTACTATCCGTATTACACGTGTATCACCATCTCTTCGCCGAACTAGTGCACCTATACAATTTACCATTGTATTGGGTGTGTTGGGGACACAAGAGACTCTTTGTATTTGGTTGCAGGGTTGTTTGAGAGAGACCATCTTCATCCTACACCTCCCACGGATTGATAAACCTGAAGGAAATATGCCCTAGAGGCAATAATAAAGTTATTATTTATTTCCACATATCATGATAAATGTTTATTAAGAAACTTTGGAGTGATTCTTTGTTGCACATTGAGGGATTGTTATATGATTCAACTATGTTATCATTGTTGAGAGAATTTGCACTAGTGAAAGTATGAACCCTAGGGGGGGGGGGGGGGGGGGGGGGGGGGGGGGGGGGGGGGGGGGGGGGGGGGGGGGGGGGGGGGATGATAGTGTCATTGACAGAATTCTTCAATCACTGCCACCAAGCTACAAGAGCTTTGTGATGAACTATAATATGCAAGGGATGGATAAGACAATTCCCGAGCTCCTCGCGATGCTAAAGGCTGCGGAGGTAGAAATCAAGAAGGAGCATCAAGTGTTGATGGTCAACAAGACCACCAGTTTCAAGAAAAAGGATAAAGGGAAGAAGAAGAAGGGGAACTTCAAGAAGAACAGCAAACAAGTTGCTGCTCAGGAGAAGAAACCCAAGTCTGGACCTAAGCCTAAGACTGAGTGCTTCTACTGCAAAGGGACTGGTCACTGGAAGCGGAACTGCCCCAAGTATTTGGCGGATAAGAAGGATGGCAAGGTGAACAAAGGTATATGTGATATACATGCTATTGATGTGTACCTTACTAATGCTCGCAGTAGCACCTGGGTATTTGATACTGGTTCTGTTGCTAATATTTGCAACTCGAAACAGGGACAACGGATTAAGCGAAGATTGGCTAAGGACGAGGTGACGATGCACGTGGGAAATGGTTCCAAAGTCGATGTGATCGCAGTCGGCACGCTACCTCTACATCTACCTTCGGGATTAGTTTTAGACCCGAATAATTGTTGTTTGGTGCCAGCGTTGAGCATGAACATTATATCTGGATCTTGTTTGATGCGAAACAGTTATTCATTTAAATCAGAGAATAATGGTTGTTCTATTTATATGAGTAATATCTTTTATGGTCATGCACCCTTGAAGAGTGGTCTATTTATATTAAATCTCGATAGTAGTGATACACATATTCATAATATTGAAGCCAAAAGATGCAGAATTGATAATGATAGTGCAACTTATTTGTGGCACTGCCGTTTAGGTCATATTGGTGTAAAGTGCATGAAGAAACTCCATACTGATGGACTTTTGGAATCACTTGATTATGAATCACTTGGTACTTGCGAACCATGCCTCATGGGCAAGATGACTAAAACGCCGTTCTCCGGAACAATGGAGCGAGCAACAGATTTGTTGGAGATCATACATACTGATGTATGTGGTCCGATGAATGTTGAGGCTCGCGGCGGGTATCGTTATTTTCTCACCTTCACAGATGATTTGAGCAGATATGGGTATATCTACTTAATGAAACATAAGTCTGAAACATTTAAAAAGTTCAAAGAATTTTGGAGTGAAGTGGAAAATCATCGTAACAAGAAAATAAAGTTTCTACGATCTGATCGTGGAGGAGAATATTTGAGTTACGAGTTTGGTCTTCATTTGAAACAATGCGGAATAGTTTCGCAACTCACGCCACCCGGAACACCACAGCGTAATGGTATGTTCGAACGTCGTAATCGTACTTTACTAGATATGGTGCGATCTATGATGTCTCTTACTGATTTACCGCTATCGTTTTGGGGTTATGCTTTAGAGACGGCTGCATTCACGTTAAATAGGGCACCATCAAAATCCGTCGAGACGACGCCTTATGAACTGTGGTTTGGCAAGAAACCAAAGCTTCAGCCTGATAAGCTCGAACCCAAATCGAAGAAATGTGTCTTCATAGGATACCCGAAGGAGACTATTGGGTGCACCTTCTATCACAGATCCGAAGGCAAAACTTTTGTTGCTAAAAATGGATCCTTTCTAGAGAAGGAGTTTCTCTCGAAAGAAGTGAGTGGGAGTAAAGTAGAACTTGATGAGGTAACTGTACCTGCTCCCTTATTGGAAAGTAGTTCAGGGGGGGGGGGGGGGGGGGGGGGGGGGGGGGGGGGGGGGGGGGGGGGGGGGGGGGGGGGGGGGGGGGGGGGGGGGGGGGGGGGGGGGGGGGGGGGGGGGGGGGGGGGGGGGGGGGGGGGGGGGGGGGGGGGGGGGGGGGGGGGGGGGGGGGGGGGGGGGGGGGGGGGGGGGGGGGGGGGGGGGGGGGGGGGGGGGGGGGGGGGGGGGGGGGGGGGGGGGGGGGGGGGGGGGGGGGGGGGGGGGGGGGGGGGGGGGGGGGGGGGGGGGGGGGGGGGGGGGGGGGGGGGGGGGGGGGGGGGGGGGGGGGGGGGGGGGGGGGGGGGGGGGGGGGGGGGGGGGGGGGGGGGGGGGGGGGGGGGGGGGGGGGGGGGGGGGGGGGGGGGGGGGGGGGGGGGGGGGGGGGGGGGGGGGGGGGGGGGGGGGGGGGGGGGGGGGGGGGGGGGGGGGGGGGGGGGGGGGGGGGGGGGGGGGGGGGGGGGGGGGGGGGGGGGGGGGGGGGGGGGGGGGGGGGGGGGGGGGGGGGGGGGGGGGGGGGGGGGGGGGGGGGGGGGGGGGGGGGGGGGGGGGGGGGGGGGGGGGGGGGGGGGGGGGGGGGGGGGGGGGGGGGGGGGGGGGGGGGGGGGGGGGGGGGGGGGGGGGGGGGGGGGGGGGGGGGGGGGGGGGGGGGGGGGGGGGGGGGGGGGGGGGGGGGGGGGGGGGGGGGGGGGGGGGGGGGGGGGGGGGGGGGGGGGGGGGGGGGGGGGGGGGGGGGGGGGGGGGGGGGGGGGGGGGGGGGGGGGGGGGGGGGGGGGGGGGGGGGGGGGGGGGGGGGGGGGGGGGGGGGGGGGGGGGGGGGGGGGGGGGGGGGGGGGGGGGGGGGGGGGGGGGGGGGGGGGGGGGGGGGGGGGGGGGGGGGGGGGGGGGGGGGGGGGGGGGGGGGGGGGGGGGGGGGGGGGGGGGGGGGGGGGGGGGGGGGGGGGGGGGGGGGGGGGGGGGGGGGGGGGGGGGGGGGGGGGGGGGGGGGGGGGGGGGGGGGGGGGGGGGGGGGGGGGGGGGGGGGGGGGGGGGGGGGGGGGGGGGGGGGGGGGGGGGGGGGGGGGGGGGGGGGGGGGGGGGGGGGGGGGGGGGGGGGGGGGGGGGGGGGGGGGGGGGGGGGGGGGGGGGGGGGGGGGGGGGGGGGGGGGGGGGGGGGGGGGGGGGGGGGGGGGGGGGGGGGGGGGGGGGGGGGGGGGGGGGGGGGGGGGGGGGGGGGGGGGGGGGGGGGGGGGGGGGGGGGGGGGGGGGGGGGGGGGGGGGGGGGGGGGGGGGGGGGGGGGGGGGGGGGGGGGGGGGGGGGGGGGGGGGGGGGGGGGGGGGGGGGGGGGGGGGGGGGGGGGGGGGGGGGGGGGGGGGGGGGGGGGGGGGGGGGGGGGGGGGGGGGGGGGGGGGGGGGGGGGGGGGGGGGGGGGGGGGGGGGGGGGGGGGGGGGGGGGGGGGGGGGGGGGGGGGGGGGGGGGGGGGGGGGGGGGGGGGGGGGGGGGGGGGGGGGGGGGGGGGGGGGGGGGGGGGGGGGGGGGGGGGGGGGGGGGGGGGGGGGGGGGGGGGGGGGGGGGGGGGGGGGGGGGGGGGGGGGGGGGGGGGGGGG
The DNA here is from genome assembly GCA_036873465.1 of Thinopyrum obtusiflorum. NCBI lineage: Eukaryota > Viridiplantae > Streptophyta > Magnoliopsida > Poales > Poaceae > Thinopyrum > Thinopyrum obtusiflorum. The sequence continues at coordinate 74,928 of JAAAWM010012031.1, forward strand.
GGGGGGGGGGGGGGGGGGGGGGGGGGGGGGGGGGGGGGGGGGGGGGGGGGGGGGGGGGGGGGGGGGGGGGGGGGGGGGGGGGGGGGGGGGGGGGGGGGGGGGGGGGGGGGGGGGGGGGGGGGGGGGGGGGGGGGGGGGGGGGGGGGGGGGGGGGGGGGGGGGGGGGGGGGGGGGGGGGGGGGGGGGGGGGGGGGGGGGGGGGGGGGGGGGGGGGGGGGGGGGGGGGGGGGGGGGGGGGGGGGGGGGGGGGGGGGGGGGGGGGGGGGGGGGGGGGGGGGGGGGGGGGGGGGGGGGGGGGGAGTTGCGGGATGATGCATTACGGAACGAGTAAAGAGACTTGCCGGTAACGAGATTGAGCTAGGTATTGAGATACCGACGATCGAATCTCGGGCAAGTAACATACTGATGACAAAGGGAACAACATATATTGTTATGCGGTTTGACCGATAAAGATCTTCGTAGAATATGTGGGAGCCAATATGAGCATCCAGGTTCCGCTATTGGTTATTGACCGGAGACGTGTCTCGGTCATGTCTACATAGTTCTCGAACCCGTAGGGTCCGCACGCTTAAAGTTCTGTGACGATCGGTATTATGAGTTTTTGTGTTTTGATGTACCGAAGGTAGTTCGGAGTCCCGGATATGATCACGAACATGACGAGGAGTCTCAAAATGGTCGAGATGTAAAGATCGATATATTGGACGACTATGTTCGGATACCGGGAGTGTTTCGGGAGGTTTCGGACATATACAGGAGTACCGGGGGTTTACCGGAACCACCCGGGGAGTGTAATGGGCCTATTGGGCCTCAGTGGAGAAGAGGAGGGGCGGCCAGGGCAGGCCGCGCGCCCCCTCCCCCTCTAGTCCGAATTGGACAAGGAGGGGGGCGGCGCCCCCCTTTCCTTCCCCTCTCTCTCCTCCTTCCCCCTTCTCCTACTCCTACTAGGAAAGGAGGAGTCCCACTCCCAGTGAGAGTAGGACTCCCCCCTTGGCGCGCCCTCCTCCTGGCCGGCCGCCTCCCCCCTAGCTCCTTTATATACGGGGGCAAGGGGGCACCCCAAGATACAACAATTGATCATTGATCTCTTAGCCGTGTGCGGTGCCCCCCTCCACCATAATCCACCTCGGTCATATCGTAGCGGTGCTTAGGCGAAGCCCTGCGTCGGTAACTTCATCAACACTGTCACCACGCCATCGTGCTGACAGAACTCTCCCGCGAAGCTCTACTGGATCGTGAGTTCGTGGGACGTCACCGAGCTGAACATGTGCAGTCCGCGGAGGTGCCGTAACTTCGGTGCTGGGATCGGTCGATCGTGAAGACGTACGACTACATCAACCGTGTTGTCATAACGCTTCCGCTTACGGTCTACGAGGGTACGTAGACGACACTCTCCCCTCTCGTTGCTATGCATCACCATGATCTTGCGTGTGCGCAGGATTTTTTTTTTTTTTGAAATTTCTACATTCCCCAACAAAACCTTAGGTCATCAACTTGAGGGAAATTTGCTACTATCCTACAAAAACTCTGCGCTTGGAGGCCCAACACGAGTCTACAATAAGAAGGTTGCGTAGTAGACTTCAGACTCCTATTGAATCTTTATTTTTCAATATAAAACTTGATCAAGATGGGACTGGAGATGAGTCAACTTTAGCTAGAAGGCGTCCCAATAATTTGGAGTTTAAAGATCTTAGTGAAAAAATTGATAAAAGTGGGATTGGAGATGTCATGAATTTAAGTAGAGATGAACCCACTCTTTTCGATTTCAAGGATTTTAACTATGATAATTGCTCTTTGATTGATTGTATTTCCTTGTTGCAATCCATGCTTAATTCACCTCATTCTTATAATCAAAATAAGGCTTTTACTAAACATATCGTTGATACTATGATGAAATCTTTTGAAGAAAACCTTGAGTTGGAAGTTTCTATCCCTAGAAAGCTTTATGATGAGTGGGAACCAACTATAAAAATTAAGATTAAAGTTTATGAGTGATATGCTCTATCTGATTCGGGTGCTAGTGTTTCAACTATTCCATAAACTTTGTGCGATGTGTTAGGTTTTTGTGAATTTGATGATTGTTCTTTGAATTTATATCTAGCGGATTCCTCTGTTAAGAAACCCATTGGAAGGATTAATGACATTCTTATTATTGCAAATAGGAATTATGTTTCTATAGATTTTATTGTGCTTGATATAGATTGCAATCCTACATGCCCTATTATTCTTGGTAGACCTTTCCTTAGAACGATTGGTTCAATTATTGATATGAAAGAAGGAAATATTAGATTTCAATTTCTGCTAAGGAAGGGCATGGAACACTTTCCAAGAAAGAAAATTAAGTTTCCATATGAATCTATTATGAGGGCTACTTATGGATTAAATACCAAAGATGACAATACCTAGATCTATTGCAATATGCCTAGCTAGGGGCGTTAAACAATAGCGCTTGTTGGGAGGCAACCCAATTTTATTTTGTGTTTTTTGTTTTTGCTACTGTTATTGAATAAATACACAATATTAATTCTGTAGTAATTGTGTTTTAGTGTTTTAATTAGTGTTTGAGTCAAGTAAGACCTTTGGGATGATCTACGGTGATAGTTGATTTGATTTTGTTGAAAAACAGAAACTTTTACGTCCAGTAACAGAATTTTGATAATTCACATAAGCTACAAAAAACTATAATTGTTTTACACAATATTGATCTACAAAATTCCTATATTTTCCTAATTTTTCAGAAATTTTAGAATTACATAAGTATGATAACAATTCAGATCTTCGCAAATTGTTCTGTTTTTGACAGATTCTGTTTTTATGTGTTGTTTGCTTATTTTGATGAATCTATGGGTACTATCGGGGGGTATGAACCATGGAGAAGTTGGAATACAGTTGATATTACACCAATATAAATTAAGAATGAGTTACCTAAAGTGGTGGTTTATTTTATTATACTAACGGAGCTTATGAGTTTTCTGTTGAGTTTTGTGTTGTGAAGTTTTCAAGTTTTGAGTAAAGTTTTGATGGACAACGGAATAAGGAGTGGCAAGATCCTAAGCTTGGGGATGCCCAAGGCACCCCAAGGTAAAATTCAAGGAGAAACAAGCATCTAAGATTGGGGATACCCCGGATGGCATCCCCTCTTTTGTCTTCGTCCATCGGTAAAATTACTTGAGGCTATATTTTTATTCACCACATGATATGTGTTTTGCTTGGAGCGTCTTGTGATATATGAGTCTTTGCTTTATTTCCCTTTTAGTTTGCCACAATCATCCTTTCTGTACACATCTTTTGAGAGGGACACACGTTAATCGTGAATTTATTAGAATACTCTACGGGCTTCACTTATATCTTTTGAGCTAGGCGTTGCTCTAGTGCTTCACTTATATCTTTTTAGAGCACGGCGGTGGTTTTATTTTATAGAGATTGTTGAACTCTCATGATTCACTTATATTATTTTGAGAGTCTTGAAAATAGTATGGCAATTGGTTTAGGTTATCAATTTAGTCCTAATATGATGGGCATTCAAGAGGGATACAATAAAAACTTTCATGATGATCATTGAATATATGAGAAGTTTGATTCCTTGCATTTGTTTTGAGATATAAAGATGGTGATATTAGAGTCATGCTAGTTGGTAATTGTGGTTGAGTAATGGTACTTGTGTTAAAAGTTTGTGATTCCCGAAGCATGCACGTATGGTGAACTGTCATGTGATGAAGTTAAAGCATGATTTATTTTTGATTGTCTTCCTTATGAGTGGCGGTCGGGGACGAGCGATGGTCTTTTCCTACCAATCTATCCCCCTAGGAGCATGCGTATTAGTACTTTGTTTCAAGGGCTAATATTTTTTTGCAATTAGTATGTGAGTTCTTTATGACTAATGTTGAGTCCATGGATTATACGCACTCTCACCCTTTCACCATTGCTACCTCTCTAGTACCGCGCAACTTTCACCGGTGCATTAAACCCACCATATACCCTTCCTCAAAACAGCCACCATACCTACCTATTATGGCATTTCCATAGCCATTCCGAGATATATTGCCATGCAACTTCCACCGTTCCATTTATTATGACATACACCATCATTGTCATGTTGTTCTCATATGCATGGGGCATTCATATAGAATCATATTTTTGTTCTAGCATCGAATTGTAAATCTTGAGTTGTAAGTAAATAAAAAAGTGTGATGATCATCATTATTAGAGCATTTTCACATGTGAGGAAAGGATGATGGAGACTATGATTCTCTCACAAGTCGGGATGAGGCTCCGGACGAAAAAAGAGAGGCCAAAGAGCCCAAAAAGAAAAAAAAAGAGAAAAAAAGAAAGAAAGAAATGAAAATGAGAGAAAAAGAGAGAAGGGACAATGTTACTATCCTTTTTCCACACTTGTGCTTCAAAGTAGCACCATGTTCTTCATGATAGAGAGTCTCCTATTTTGTCACTTCCATATACTAGTGGGAATTTTTCATTATAGAACTTGGCTTGTATATTCCAATGATGGGCTTCCTCAAAGTGCCCTAGGTCTTCGTGAGCAAGCAAGTTGGATGCACACCCACTTAGTTTTCTTTTGAGCTTTCATACACTAATAGCTCTAGTGCATCCGTTGCATGGCAATCCCTACTCACTTGCATCGATATCAATTGATGGGCATCTCCATAGCCCATTAATTTGCCTAGTTGATGTGAGATTTCTTCTTTTTTGATCTCTCCACACAACCTCCACCATATTCTATTCCACCTATAGTGTTATATCCATGGCTCACGCTCATGTATTGCGTGAAAGTTGAAAAAGCTTTATAACATTAAAAGTATGAAACAATTGCTTGGGTTGTCATCAGGGTTGTGCATGATTAAATACTTTGTGTGATGAAGATAGAGCATGACCATACTATATGATTTTGTAGGGATAACTTTCTTTGGCCATGATATTTTGAAAAACTATGATTGCTCTATTAGTATGCTTGAAGTATTATTGTTTTTATGTCAATATTAAACTTTTGTTTTGAATCTTATGGATCTGAATATTCATGCCACATAAAAGAAAATTACATTGATAAACATGTTAGGTAGCATTCCACATCAAAAATTCTGTTTTTATCATTTATCTACTCGAGGACGAGCAGGAATTAAGCTTGGGGATGCTTGATACGTCTCCAACGTATCTATAATTTTTGATTGTTCCATGCTATTATATTATCCGTCTTGGATGTTTTATATGCATTATGATACTATTTTATATCATTTTTTGAGGCTAACCTATTAATCTAGTGCCCAGTGCCAGTTGCTGTTTTTTTCCTTGTTTTTGCCTTTACAGAAAATCAATATCAAACGGAGTCCAAACGGAATAAAACTTTATGATGATTTTTCTTGGACCAGAAGAAACCCAGGAGAATTGGAGAAGAGGCCAGAAGACCTACGGGGAAGTCACAAGCCATAGGGGCGCGCCCCAGGGGGGCGCCCCTGGCTTGTGGGGCCCCCCGTAGATCGTCTAACCCTAATCTTCGCTCTATAAATACCCGAATATTCCCCGAACATCAGAAGCGTCCACAAAAATACTTTTCCGCCGCTGCACGCTTCTGTTCTCGTGAGATCTGCTACTTCTTGAGCTTGCGTTGGTTTTTCCCTTGAAGAGGAAAGGGTGATGCAACAAAGTAGAGATAAGTATTTCCCTTAGTTAGAGAACCAAGGTATCAATCCAGTAGGAGGTACAAGCAAGTCCCCAATCTATGCACCTGCACAAACAATCAAACACTTGCACCCAACACGATAAAGGGGTTGTCAATCCCTTCACGGTCAATTGCAATGGTGAGATCTGATAGAGATAGGTATAAAAGATTGCTAGAACGTAAAACTAAATAAAAGTAAATAAATTGCAGCAAGGTATTTTTGGTTTATATATCTGAAAATATATGATGGAAAATAGACCTGGGGGGCATAGGTTTCACTAGAGGCTTCTCTCTTGAAGGCAAATAATACAGTGGGTGAACAAATTACTATCGAGCAATTGATAGAAAAGCGCAAAGTTATGACGATATCCAAGGCAATGATTATGCATATAGGCATCACGTCCGTGTTAAGTAGACCGAAACGATTCTGCATCTACTACTATTACTCCACACATCGACCACTATCCAGCATGCATCTAGAGTATTAAGTTCATAAAGAACGGAGTAACGCCTTAAGTAAGATGACATGATGTAGAGGGATAAACTCAGGCAATATGATGAAAATCCCATCTTTTTACCATTGATGGCAACAATACAATACGTGCCTCGCTACCCCTACTATGTCACTGGGTGAGAACACCGCAAGATTGAACCCAAAACTAAGCACCTCTCCCATTGCAAGAAATACCAATCTAGTTGGCCAAACCAAACCGATAATTCGAAGAGAAATACAAAGATATCAAATCATGCATATAAGAATTCAGAGAAGATTCAAATAATATTCATAGATAATCTGATCATAAATCCACAATTCATCCAATCTCGACAAACACACCGCAAAAGAAGATTATATCGGATAGATCTCCAAGAACATCGAGGAGAACATGGTATTGAGAATCAAAGAGAGAGAAGAAGCCATCTAGCTACTAGCTATGGACCCGTAGGTCTGAGGTAAACTACTTACGCTTCATCAGAAGGGCAATAGGGTTGATGTAGATGCCCTCCGTGATCGAATCCCCCTCCGGCAGATCACCGGAAAAGGCCCCAAGATGGGATCTCATGGGAACAGAAGGTTGCGGCGGCGGAAAAGTATTTTCGTGGATGCTTCTGAGGGTTATGGAATATTTGAGGATTTATAGGCTTGAGAGGGAGGTCGGTGGACTCCCGAGGGGGCCACAAGTAGGGATGTAAATGGTACGGATAATTTCCGTTCCGAATTCGTTTCCGCATCCGGTTTTAAGGATATGGTATGCACTTCCACAAATCCGGCGGATATGGATGCGGATACGGATTTTGGTTAACCGGATATCCGACGGATATGGTAGAGGATATGGTATTGGTAATATCCGGCGGATATGGATTATCCGGTATATTTTGCGGATTATCCGACGTTGTCAAATAGGATTATCCGATAAATTTAACCCAATTGAGAAGCCCAAATACCTACGTGGACCACTAATTAAAATCACCACATATAAATAGAATTTAACCTAACCCTAGTACGAGACGACCACAATCCACAACCACAATTCACAGGCAGCCGTCGACCGTGGTCATCACAACGTGGTCTTGTCTTGCGCCACCAGCGGCGGCCGCATCTCTCTGCAAGTTGGTTGTCCAACACAACGGGCAAAGATGCCAGCGCCGGTCCAAGCAACGGAGGTGAGGACTCTATTTGACATTCCATGATTTTTTGGATGCAAAATGAATCACATAAGTTTATGCATCTACGCCATGCTGCCTCTACATGCACAGCTACTCGTGGTGGGTAGTCTGGTAGATCACCCTGCGCAGCGAAATTAGTGTTGCTCACGGCCATGATCTACACCCGTACATGACAATGAGCACTCCACTTGTGGCCGTAAGCGATGCACATATACGTGGGCGTTCTGCGTACATATACGCTGGCGGAGCGTCGAGACGGCGGTCTGCGTACCTATACGCTGGCGGAGCGTCGAGACGGCGGTCTGCGTGCATATACGCCGAGACGGCGGTCTGCGACTCCAGCGGTGCGTCGGGACAGTGGTCCACGTACATATACATAGGAATATTGAGCGATCAGTATCACTGGTAGTGATTCCTTGCATGCGCTGATGCACGTACAAGATGAACACCAAGTTTGTAGTGGTCGAGTAGGCTTCATCTCTTTCCCCTAAAAAAAAGAGAGTAGACTTCATCTTAATAGACTACAAAATACTATGAATTTATGATTTTTAATGCACTGATGTCATATTGTTTGCATAAAAGAAATAAAATCATGTTTCTTTGCACGTATCATCCGATATTTTTTGTCCGTTTTCGGTCCGAGTCCGCTCCAAATCCGCTCCGAATCCGTAGTCCGATATAATCCGCATTCGAATCCGCATCCGGTCATTATCCGCTCCGCTCCGAATCCGACAAGAAAATATGGTAAAGGATATGGTAAAAGCATTATCCGATCCGATCCGATCCGTTTACATCCCTAGCCACAAGCCAGGGGGCGCCCCCCCTAGGGCGCGCCCCTATGGCTTGTCGTCGCCTCGTGGGTCTTCTGACTTCACCTCCAAGTGTCGTAGGTAGGTCTTCTGGTCCAAGAAAAATCATCACAAAAGTTTTATTCCGTTTGGACTCCGTTTGATATTCCTTTTCTGCGAAACTCAAAAAGAAGGAAAAAAACAAAAATTTACACTGGGCTCTAGGTTAATAGGTTAGTCCCAAAAATAATATAAAATAGCATATTAATGCATATAAAATATCGAAAACAGATAATATAATAGCATGGACCAATAAAAAATTATGGATACGTTGGAGACGTATCAAGCATCCCCAAGCTTAATTCCTGCTCGTCCTCGAGTAGGTAAATGATAAAAACAGAATTTTTGATGTGGAATGCTACCTAACATATTTATCCATGTAATTTTCTTTATTGTGGCATGAATATTCAGATCCATAAGATTAAAAACAAAAGTTTAATATTGACATAAAAACAATAATACTTCAAGCATACTAATAAAGCAATCATGTCTTCTCAAAATAACATGGCCAAAGAAAGTTATCCCTACAAAATCATATAGTCTGGCTATGCTCCATCTTCATCACACAAAGTATTAAATCATGCACAACCCTGATGACAAGCCAAGCAATTGTTTCATACTTTTGATGTTCTCAAACCTTTTTAACTTTCACGCAATACATGAGCGTGAGCCATGGATATATCACTATAGGTGGAATAGAATATGGTGGTTGTGGAGAAGACAAAAAGAAGGAGATAGTCTCACATCAACTAGGCGTATCAACGGGCTATGGAGATGCCCATCAATAGATATCAATGTGAGTGAGTAAGGATTGCCATGCAATGGATGCACTAGAGCTATAAGTGTATGAAAGCTCAAAAAGAAACTAAGTGGGTGTGCATCCAACACGCTTACTCATGAAGACCTAGGGCAATTTGAGGAAGCCCATCATTGGAATATACAAGCCAAGTTCTATAATGAAAATTTCCCACTAGTATATGAAAGTGACAACATAGGAGACTCTCTATCATGAAGATCATGGTGCTACTTTGAAGCACAAGTGTGGAAAAAGGATAGTAGCATTGCCCCTTCTCTCTTTTCTCTCGGTTTTTTTAATTTTGGGCTCTTTGGCCTCTTATTTTTTTTCTCTTTTTTCCTTTTTTTTTATTTTTCGTCCGGAGTCTCATCCCGACTTGTGGGGGAATCATGGTCTCCATCATCTTTTCCTCACATGGGACAATGCTTTAATAATGATGATCATCACACTTTTATTTACTTACAACTCGATACTAGAACAAATATATGAATCTATATGAGTGCCTCCGATGGTGTACCGGGATGTGCAATGACTCAAGAGTGACATTGTGATGCCCCCCAACTCAATCGTGCACTAATCATACACGCAAACATGCACGAACAAGCACAGGGACTCACGGGAAGATATCACAACACAACTCTAACACAAATAAACGGAGATCCACAATATTACAGACCAGGGGATCATGAGGATCCGAATACATAAGTCAGTCATACAAATAATATCTGGATACAGACATAGTTATACAAGTTTTGCCTTAAGAAGGTAGCACAAACAACGACTCTAGATCGAAAGGCGAAGGCCTCCTGCCTGGGAACCTCCGATCCTGCTCCTGGTCGGCTGGCTCGATCCAGTAGTACGTGCCGTCTGGACCCTTCTGGTAGTAAGCTCCGGCTGAGGCGTCTGGCTCCTGGGCTCCATCGTCTGATGTATCATCAAAAGGGGAAAGCGGGGAAAAGAGGAAGCAAAGCAACCGTGAGTACTCATCCGAAGTACTCAGCAAGCAAGGATCTATACTACATATGCAACATTATCAATAAAAAGGCTGTATATGTGGACTGGGCTGCAGAAAAGCCAGAATAGAGAGAGAGCCTAGTCCTATCGAAGACTAGCATCTTCAAACATCTTCACGAAGCCATCATCTTGCAGCAGTAGAAGAGAGTAGAATAGCATTTTATTAAGCAAACATATTGAAGTAAAGCCTAGAGATCCTTCCTCGACTCCCAGCGAGAAAGCGATCCCGAAGCTTCAATTAAGTAACAAGTATCCAGTTCAAGTAGTAGATCAGGATACACAAACTGAGCGTCCTTTACCATAGGACTGGCTATCGATAGATTATTCTTCCCTGCAGGGGTGCACTACTGTTACCCAACACGCTCGATCACCTCCGTCCGGACACACTTGCTGGGTAATGCCCGGCCTCGGGAGATCAACACGAAGCAGCGCCCTACCTAGGCTCAGCAGAAAGGTCAGCACGCCGGACTAACCTATGCACCCAGAGGTCTTGGGCCATCGCCTTGGGCACCCTGCGCGTTGCGTGGCTGGCCGGGGTGCAGGCGCGACACTGAACTCGTCAATGAAGTATCCAGCCCATTCCCGACGATCAGCCCGCACGGTGAACCGTGACGTCTGAAGAGCTTTCGGGAGAAACGTACGACGTAGAGGGCCCCATAACCATTATCCCGCGTGGTGGTAGTGCGTAAAGGGCACGACGACCCACTCAGATCAAACACCCAAATCCGATAGGCTGATTTAGTAACACGCGGACACGATCAGAGTTTCTGAAGCTCCGCCACAATATCACACTCGAGTGCCCTTCCGGCACACCCGACATCATAGATCCCCTGCGGATACCCATCAGGGTCGACCCGCCTGTAACAAAGGTCAAAGTAACCGTGTGGTCATAACATCAAGGGGGAAACCCCAAGGAATCACCCTCGATGGATTCCACTCGACGAAATCATCAGGGTGAACGTATGAGGCATCACCCTCGAGGTTCACACTGAGGGGTTGCACGACAGAGTCGTATCGGAAGTGGAGAAGGAGGTATCACCCTCGGTGACCACGACCGAACAGCTACACTGCAGAGTATTCATCAGGAGTGCGTTACGAGGTATCACCCTCGGCACTCGATAGTAACTATGCAGAGTCGTACAACTAAGGGGGTGAGGTGATGTGTCGGTCTCTGGTCGACGATCACTTTGATCGAGTCGTCGATGATCAAGCAGGGGCAACAAGGGTAAGGTGGTGGGGGTCACTGATGGTTCACTACCAACCTATACTAAGCAGTTTATCATAGGTAGGTAAGGTAACAATAAACAGGTTACAAAGGCAAGCTATGCATCAAAATAGGAACAAACATTAACAGTAGCAAAATCTAATGCGAGCAGGAGAAATGGAATGGGCGATATCTAGATGCTCAAGGGGAGGGGCTTGCCTGGAAGCTCTGTTGTACAGGAAGAAGGGTCGTCGGTGACGTAGTCGTACTCAGTGGCCTCAGCGTCGGTCTCGGGGTCTACCGGAGAAGAAGGGGGGAGAAACAGTAAATACGGAGCAAACAAAGCATCACAAAACATAACGAGGCAATACGTGGTGCCAGGTGTGACCTAACGCAGGGATAGGTGATACCGGCGAAGGGGGAAAACATCCGGAAAAGTATCCCCGGTGTTTGGCATTTTCGGACAGACGAACCGGAGGGGGATTGTTGCATGTTCACTATGCTAGGGACGTGTGGCGGACGAACGGACTGCGTATTCGGATTTGTCTCGTCGTTCTGAGCAACTTTCATGTATAAAGTTTTTCGATCGGAGCTACGGTTTATTTTATATTAATTTTTAAAAGATTTAATCAATTCTAAAATTATTATTAATTAAATTAATTCAAAAATACAATTATGACATCATCATGTCATCAGCAGTCAACTGTACTGTTGACTGGGTCAAACTGACATGTGGGTCCCACCTGTCAGTGAATGCTAACTAACAACCTAGTTAATTAGTGTAATTAGACAGGTTAATTAACCTAGATTAATTTGTTAATTAATTTTTTTTTCAAACTTAAAAAAAATGTTCCACAGGGGCGGCCCCACATGCCATGGACTAGCTAGCTAACCTACCACTAATTATCCCTAACAAACCTTTAATTAGTCCCTAAATAGAATAGGCTGGGCCATGTGCAGTGACACAAGCCAGCCATCGCGTGGTTGTGCATCACGCACAAGCACACAGGCACATGGCCATGGCCGTGGCTTGGCCAAGATGCGGCGAGCGTGGAGCGGCGAGCGTGCACGGCCAGCAGGCGGCAACGACCGCGGGAGCAGCAGCAGTACACGGCAGCAGCAGCGGACAGCAGCAGGCAGGGCGCCGCGGCGAGGCGCAGCAGCAGCAATACACAGCAGCAGGAGCAGCGAGCAGGGGCAGCGCGAGCGCGCGCGGAGGCGCGGACGGGCGCGGGCGACGCACACGGGGACACACGGGGGCGCGGCCGCGGCGTGGTGAGCGCGGTCAGCGCAGCAGGGGGCGCGCGGGCATGGGTCAAGCTCGGGCGAGATCCGGTCCACAGCGAACACCGCCGAAAGGGAATGAATCGAGGGGGGAAAGGACGGGAATCGGGGGAGAAGCTCACCGCGAAGCTCGTAGACATGATTAGAAGGTACGGGGGTGGCCGGACGCGTCGTGCTCGTCGACGAGCGGCGGCGGCCGTGGCGGGAAAACGGCTCGATCCCGAGCGTACGGCACGGCCCGGTTCGGGTTCTTCAGTGGGGACGAAGGAGACGACCGTGGGGAGGCTTCTGGACATCTTGGTGCGGCAAGGGAAGGCCGGTGGCTGCGGTGACGACGATGACCACGACGAGCAGCGGATGGGCGGAGTCCATTTGGACGAGAGCGAGCAAGGGAGGGGAAAAGTGAGGGTTAGGGTTTGTCCACCGCGTCAGGCGGGGGGTCTTATCTACCGTGGGGAACCATGGGATGGACGACACGGCAGCAACGGCGGCCATGATGGCTTTGATGTGCGCCACACACATCCCCCTGCCTACTGAGGATGAAGGGAGACAAGAGGTGGGCTGGATTGCTACTATTCCTAATGGGCTTAAGTGCACAGGGGCCTTCCTATTTCCTTTTTCCTAAAACAATAAGCAGCTACAGTCCTCAAAATAGTTTAGTGATCAAATGAATTTTTTTATGTATGAAACTTTGCAGAAAAATGGTAGGCAATATTCTAGGGCTGCACAAAAAGTCTTGGGGCATTTGCAAAGGTTGAAATATTTGTTTATTTTGAAAAGGCTAATTTAAAATGCCTCTGGACCACTTATTAATTTCCTAGGAATTTATCTGTGAGTCAAACGATGTTGGTTCCTACATGATAATTCCTTAGCGAATATTTGCAACCCAACGAACATTTTTGTTTTACCATTATAAGAAATAATAATTTCACTTGCAATTTAAATTTGAATTTGACTTTGATTTTTGGACGAGTGGAAATTTGCATAGTAATCGCGATGACATGGCCACCATTAGAGGGATATTACTGTAGCATGATTCTCGGGGTGTTACAGACATGTATAAAAAATATGAATGGTGCCTTTGCCACAAATACGATGTCAACTACATGATCATGCAAAGCAATATGACAATGATGAAGCGTGTCATAATAAACGGAACGGTGGAAGTTGCATGGCAATATATCTCGGAATGGCTATGGAAATGCCATAATATGTAGGTATGGTGGCTGTTTTGAGGAGGGTATATGGTAGGTGTAATGCACCGGCGAGAATTACGCGGTACTAGAGAGGCTAGCAAAGGTGGAAGGGTGAGAGTGCGTATAATCCATGGACTCAGCATTAGTCAAAAAGAACTCACATACTTATTGCAAAAGTCTATTAGCTATCGAAACAAAGTACTACACGCATGCTCCTAGGGGGATAGATTGGTAGGAAAAGACCATCGCTCGTCCCCGACCGTCACTCATAAGGAAGACAATCAATAAATAAATCATGCTCCGACTTCATCACATAACGGTTCACCATACGTGCATTCTACGGGAATCACAAACTTTAACACAAGTATTTCTACCAATCCATAATTACTCACTAGCATGACTCTAATATCACCATCTTATATCTCAAAACAATCATAAGGAATCAAACTTCTCATAGTATTCAATGCACTTTATATGAAAGTTTTTATTATATCCCTCTTGGATGCCCATCATATTAGGACTAGATTCATAACCTAAGCAAATTACCATGCTGTTTAGAGACTCTCAAAATAATATAAGTGAAGCAAGAGAGTTCAACAATTTCTATAAAATAAAACCACCGCCGTGCTCTAAAAAGATATAAGTGAAGCACTAGAGCATATTGCCTAGCTCAAAAGATATAAGTGAAGCACATAGAGTATTCTAATAAATTCACGATTAATGCGTGTCCCTCTCAAAATATGTGTACAGCAAGGATGATTGTGGAAAACTAAAAAGCAAAGACTCATATCATACAAGACGCTCCATGCAAAACACATATCATGTGGTGAATAAAAATGTAGCCTCAAGTAAATTTACCGATGGATTGAAGACGAAAGAGGGGATGCCTTCCGGGGCATCCCCAAGCTTAGGCTCTTGGTTGTCCTTGAATATTACCTTGGGGTGCCTTGGGCATCCCCAAGCTTAGGCTCTTGCCACTCCTTATTCCATAGTTCATTAAATCTTTACCCAAAACTTGAAAACTTCACAACACAAAACTCAACAGAAAACTCATGAGATCCGTTAGTATAAGAAAATAAAATCACCACTTTTGGTACTGTTATGAACTCATTCATTATTTATATTGGTGTAATATCTATTGTATTCCAACTTCTCCATGGTTCATACCCCCTGATACTACCCATAGATTCATCAAAATAGGCAAACAACACATAGAAAACAGAATCTGTCAAAAACAGAACAGTCTGTGAAGATCTGAATTGTTCTAATACTTCTGTAACGCCAAAAATCCTTAAAAATTAGGACAACATAGGCAATTTATATATCAATCTTGTGTAAAAAATGCAGGGTTTCCGTCTCTTATGTGAATTACTAAACTTCTGCAACTGGATGCAAAAGTTTCTGTTTTTCAGCAAGATCAAATCAACTATCACCGTATGCCATCCCAAAGGTCTTACTTGGCTCAAAAACTAATTAAAACACCAAAACACAATTACTACAGAGGTAATAATGTATATTTTATTTCAAAACAGAAGCAAAACAAAAAAAACACAAAAATAAAATTGGGTTGCCTCCCAACAAGCGCTATTGTTTAACGCCCCTAGCTAGGCATAATGCAATAGATCTAGGTATTGTCATCTTTGGTATGCAGTCCATAAGTAGCTCTCATAATAGATTCATATGGCAACTTAATTTTCTTTCTTGGAAAGTGTTCCACGCCCTTCCTTAACGGAAATTAAAATCTAATGTTTCCTTCTTTCATATCAATAATTGCACCAATCGTTCTAAGGAAAGGTCTACCAAGAATAATAGGACATATAGGATTGCAATCTATATCAAGAACAATGAAATCTACGGGCACATAATTCCTATTTGCAACAATAAGAACATCATTAATCCTTCCCATAGGTTTCTTTATAGTGGAATCCGCTAGATGCAAATTTAAAGAACAATCATCAAATTCACGGAAACCTAGCACATCACATAAAGTTTTCGGAATCATGGAAACGCTAGCACCCAAATCACACAAAGCATAGCACTCATAATATTCAATTTTAATCTTAATAGTAGGTTCCCACTCATCGTAAAGCTTTCTAGGGATAGAAACTTCCAACTCAAGTTTTTCTTCAAAAGATTTCATCATAGCATCAACGATATGTTTAGTAAAAGCTTTATTTTGATTATAAGTATGAGGAGAATTCAACATGGATTGTAACAAGAAAAACAATCTATCAAAGAACAATTATCATAATTAAAGTCCTTGAAATCCAAAAGAATGGGTTCATTGCTACTTGAAGTTTTGACCTCTCAAATCCCACTTTTATCAATTTTTGCATCAAGATCTATAAACTCCGAATCATTGGGACGCCTTCTAGCTAAAGTTGACTCATCTCCAGTCCCATCTTTATCAAGATTTATATTAGAAAACAAAGATTCAATAGGAGTCACATCAATCACTTTAAGATCTTCATCATTATTTAAAGAATCCGGTTTAGCGGCCATCTTATTTACTAAAGTAGCTTGTTTATCAGAAATTTGGCCTACTAAATTTTCAAGATGAGCAAACTGAGATTTCAAACCATAAAATTCCTTAGACATGTCATCAAGCTCTTTATTAATATACTCCATCATAGATTTTTGTTCTTTAAGCTCGTTTCTAAAGAGATTATTATACTCATATTGTAAAGTCATGAAACTTTTAGCATTATTTTCAATCTCTTCCAACTTCCTAAAATAGGGATCAAAGCTCTTGGGTTGAGCCATACAGGAAATCTAGCAAACAGAAAGCTAACGAAAAGACGAACGGAAGAAGGGCGAATAAAAAGGCAAATCTTTTTGTATTTTTCTGAAAATCATTTTAGAAGTGGGGGAGAGGAAAACGAGAGGCAAATGACGAACAATGTAATGCAAGATATGAGAGTTTACGATGGGTACTTGGTAGGCTTGATGTAGACCTCCTCAGCAACGGCGCCAGAAATTCTTCCCCGGCAACGACGCCAGAAATTCTTCCTGCTACTTCTTGAGCTTGCGTTGGTTTTTCCCTTGAAGAGGAAAGGGTGATGCAGCAAAGTAGAGATAAGTATTTCCCTCAGTTAGAGAACCAAGGTATCAATCCAGTAGGAGGTACAAGCAAGTCCCCAATCTATGCACCTGCACAAATAATCAAACACTTGCACCCAACGCGATAAAGGGGTTATCAATCCCTTCACGGTCAATTGCAATGGTGAGATCTGATAGAGATAGGTATAAAAGATTTTTTGACCTGGAAACAGTAGGAGAGGCTCCTACTGTGTTATATTAAAACATAACAGAGTTACATATTTTATGTACATGCACCTGAGGGAGGACCCTCAAGGAAAAGAGAACAAAGTGGAAACTAGAAGAAGCTAGACCAAATAAAGTGAGGGGTTGTAAAGACCAGTGGAGGGAACTCAATTACAAAGAGAGGGCAAATAAAGTTATGTAGTCCCAATGAGCTTTGTCCACTCTAAATTTGAGCCAAAGGAGATCTGCTTTGGTTCTCTCTCTCCAAGCTGCCAAAGATGGGATTATATGCCTGAATATATAATTGTTCCTTTCCTTCCAGATATTCCAGGCCACAATACCCACCAATTCAAAGAAGAGATCTCTATTAAACGACCTTTTGGCAGCTTGGATGGCTTCAATTCGGGAATGATTCAGATTCCAAGCAATACCCACCTTCGTCCAGCAAGACAAACTAAATGGACATGCAAAAATTAAGTGATCAATAGTTTCTTCCACACCAGAATCACAAAGGATGCAATTAAAGCCATCATTGGTGTTAAAGTGTCGTCTCCTGAGCATATTCCTAGTATTCAATTTGTCTGCCAATAGAAACCACATAAAGACTTTAAGTTTCATGTGCAGCTTTGACTTCCATAGCCATGCAAATGGAGGAGGCGCAACAATATCTTTATGACAATGCTCATAATTTTTTTGGGGGGAATACGCCTATCCCCAATCATAGGTCCATGAATCAGTTGCACCTGCATGATTGAGCCCCTCCGGTTTAAATGATAGCACTGATTGAAGTTCCTCAAACGCTTCTGGCGAGAGAGGTATATGGAACATGTCAGACCAATCAGCGGCTGCATAGAATTCTGCCACCGAGCAATCCTCATTGATGACAAAAGAGAAGAGGCATGCAAAATGAGTGGAAAAAGGAGCCTCATGCCACTTGTCATGCCACATGGCAATGTCCTGACCATTACCAACCAACGGAGAGGATATTCCTCTGAAGATCGGCATTAACTTGCAGATTTGCTTCCACCAAAAAGAACCGCATATCGGAGACGTATGTGGAATAGACTGCAAGTAATATGAGTCCCAAATGAGCCGTACCCATGGCAGATCGGCCCTGTTGTAAAATTTATCAAGAAATTTGAGCAGGAGACCTTGGTTCTGGACTTTGATATTGATCACGCCAAGACCTCCATGTGCCTTGGGACAACACACTCTTTGCCAAGCTACCAAAGAGTTACAAGACTCCCCTTGCTCAGTTTTCTTAGTCCACACAAATCTTTGTCTCACCTTGTCAAAGTATTGAATAAAACTTGTATTTAACTATAGAGTGCACATTGCAAAGTTGATCATAGAGGAAGCAATAGAGTTGACTAAAGTTATCCTGGAAGCATGGCAAAGGAGAGAACATGTGCTGGACAGCCTTATCTCAACTCGGTCCATAAGAGGCAGTAGATCAGTCATAGTTGGCTTGATGGTGCCAAGAGGGAGGCCTAGGTAAGTGAAAGGCATTTTACCTACTTCACATCCAAACAAAGAAGCAAGATCAGAAGCTGCTGTTGGGTTTACATTAATGGGCACCAATATAGACTTTTGGAAATTAATTTTCAGTCCCGAGGAAAGAGCAAAATCTTGAAGGACTTGCTTGAGGTGTGAGAGTTGCTCCTTATAGGCTGGGAGGATAATGATCGTGTCGTCGGCGTATTGAATGATGGGAAATTTGCCATGTCTCGGGATAGGAAGGCTCAACTTTCCCTTAGCAAATTCATCATTAATCACATATTGCAGTAATTCCACCGCCAAGACAAACAATAAAGGAGACACAGGGTCACCTTGATGAACACCTCATTTGCAGCGAAAAGATTTACCTGGTACAGTGTTTAGCAAAACCGAGGAATGGCCTGATTCCAATAAAACCTTGATCCAATGCGTCCATCTGCTATCAAACCCCAACTTCTCCATCATAGAAAAATGAGCTCATGCTCCACCAGATCAAAGGCTTTTTTGAAGTCTAGTTTAAGGAGAACAATTTCTCTGCCCGAGTGCTCGCATTGGTGAATATATTCAAAGGCCCAAGCTAGATAGTCCTGAATGGATCTGCCTTTAATAAATCCATACTGGTTCTCATGAATGATTTTGAGGATTACTTTCTGTAAATGATCTAGCAGCTTTGTCAACAGTTTTAGACAACAATTGAGCAGCGAAATGGGACGAAAATCATTCACCGTAGAGGGGTTTAACTTCTTAGGTATGAGGATGATTAAGGACGAGTTGAGGCAGTCCAAAGAGATTTTACCTTCCCAAAAGCTCTGACACAGATCATAGAAATCAAACTTGATTATATCCCAGCAAGATTTCAAAAAACAACCATTAAAACCGTCCGGTCCGGGGCCTTATCCAGGGGTAAATTCTTAACTGCCTTATCGATCTCCTCGTGAGAAAAAGGCTGAGAGAGGTGACCAAGATCAACATTGGCCGAAACAAGATCATCCAGGTTGAATTTCATCTCAAGAGGCATTGAAACCCCTAGCCTATCTCTGAAAACATGGAAAAGAGCATCAGCTTTACTGTCATGATCCTCTAAGACCACTCCATTTGCAAGAGTCAGTGAGGCAATAGAATTGTATCTATGCCTTTCAGTGGCCATTCTTTGGAAGAACTTAGTATTTTCATCCCCATACTTAATGTAGCGTATAGTACATCTCTTACGCCAATATTGCTATTGGTAATCTTGGAGACGAATAATATGTGCCTTGAGAATTTTCCTGAAATTCCATTCCTGGAGAGCTAGCTGTCTTTTTTCTTTAAGACCGTCCAAAAGCTTTAAAGCTTTTTTAGAGTTTTCAAGCAATAAAGAAAGACCCGAGAGGGCCTTACTCCACTGTCGTAAGGCACGAGCAAGCGCTTTGAGTTTGCCACTTATCCTTCTAGCTGGATCATCAAACTGAGATGTAGACGCCCACGTCTTCATGACCACATTTTTAAACCCCGGGTGGGAGACCCAAAAGTTTTCAAAACGGAATAACTTGGTTCTTGTAAAGTTTGATTGCACAGAGAAAAGACATGGCACATGATCAGAAACTGGTCTCGCAAGCGATCTTACCGTAGTATTTGGATAGGAGGAGGTCCAATGATTCGACGTGAAAAACCAGTCTAATTGTTCTAAAAGAGGCTCTTGCTGCATATTACTCCAAGTGAACACAGCACCACGAAGAGGAATTTCCACCAAACTTAAAGATCTAATAATATCATTAAAGGTTATTATATCAGCAATGTCTCCTCCAGGGCGATTTCTATTTTTTGGTGAACGTATGAAATTAAAGTCACCCATGAGAACCCAATCATCTGAGGAACCAATTTGCAGATCATAGAGCCAAGAAACAAAATTTAAACGTTCATCCCCCGTGCATGGGCCATAGATATTTGCAAGCGTCCAAGAGTGAGACTATTGCATGGATTTAAATGAAATAACTAACGCCATTGAGCAGAGAAAATTACTGTGCCAGAGAACTTTGCACTATTCCATATAACAAGAAGCCCTCCCGAGGAACCTATCGAGGGAACGAAAGCAAATTTATCGAAACGCTTCGGATAGAACTTACGCAAATAGGAATGATCGAAGTGTTCATGTTTTGTCTCTTGAAGACAGATGATCGAGCACCCCGAATTGCCAAATGTGATCGTAATGCCAAGTGCTTTGCGTCAGAGCCAATACCACGCACATTCCAACAAATAATATTCCATGAACTAGCAGCACGATTCATACCAAAATAAAATTCAACGTCTCATACTTCGATGGAAACCTAAGAAGGAATAAAACATGCAGTGTGCCATACAGTCATAAGATAAAGAGAGGTTCTGAGCAACAGAAAGCAAACACAAACTGAAATAGCCAAAGATAAAATAAGGTAGCCGATGCATAGAGACGATGAAAAAGGATTTCAGTCCTTGGGCTGTGTCGCATCCCTTGGAGCAAGTAGCTTGTCTTCAGAAAGTTCAGAAGGATGGATGCCACAATCCACTGATCCCATCTACTGAATAGAAGCAATCGAGAGCGGTTCTGGAGCAGAGCTGGGAGCAGAGGATGGAGCAGGATCAGGGACAACCATGATCATAGCAGGAACAATAGCAGACTTGCGTTTGCGCGAATCAGACGGCATATCCACCTTAAAACCCTGATACATATTGTTGCGGCTGCTCCTACGAACTTCAGAAGTAACCAACGGAGTTGCAGCCCTTGGTTTTCTTCCTCTCTTCTTGATTGAATGATCAGCGTCTACAGAGGAGAGCATTGGCGCGACAGCAGAAAGGCTGTTAACATCAAACAGAGTCACAATGTCCATGCTGTCATTCTCACCAAAATCAACAGAGGGATCAGAACCATCAAGTGACTGCGATTGAATAGCAAGGAGACCAGGCGAATCCTCAAAGCATAATTTCCTGGCCACTTTCCTTGACACTCGAACCTAAAACTAAAAGATTGCTAGAACATAAAACTAAATAAAAGTAAATAAATTGCAGCAAGGTATTTTTGGTTTATAGATCTGAAAATATATGATGGAAAATAGACCCAAGGGCCATAGGTTTCACTAGAGCCTTCTCTCTTGAAGGCAAATAATATGGTGGGTGAACAAATTACTGTCGAGCAATTGATAGAAAAGCGCAAAGTTATGACGATATCCAAGGCAATGATTATGCATATAGGCATCACGTCCGTGTCAAGTAGACCGAAACGATTCTGCATCTACTACTATTACTCCACACATCGACCACTATCCAGCATGCATCTAGAGTATTAAGTTCATAAAGAACGGAGTAACGCCTTAAGTAAGATGACATGATGTAGAGGGATAAACTCAATCAATATGATGAAAACCCCATCTTTTTACTCTTGATGGCAACAATACAATACGTGCCTCGCTACCCCTACTATGTCACTGGGTGAGGACACCGCAAGATTGAAACCAAAACTAAGCACCTCTCCCATTGCAAGAAATACCAATCTAGTTGGCCAAACCAAACCGATAATTCGAAGAGAAATACAAAGATATCAAATCATGCATATAAGAATTCAGAGAAGATTCAAATAATATTCATAGATAATCTGATCATAAATCCATAATTCATCGGATCTCGACAAACACACCGCAAAAGAAGATTACATCGGATGGATCTCCAAGAACATCGAGGAGAACATGGTATTGAGAATCAAAGAGAGAGAAGAAGCCATCTAGCTACTAGTTATGGACCCGTAGGTCTGAGGTAAACTACTCACGCTTCATCGGAAGGGCAATAGGGTTGATGTAGATGCCCTCCGTGATCGAATCCCCCTCCGGCAGATCACCGGAAAAGGCCCCAAGATGGGATCTCACGGGAATAGAAGGTTGCGGTGGTGGAAAAGTATTTTCGTGGATACTTCTGAGGGTTATGGAATATTTGAGGATTTATAGGCTTGAGAGGGAGGTCGGTGGACCCCCGAGGGGGCCACAAGTCGGGGGACGCCCCCCCTAGGGCGCGCCCCTACGGCTTGTCGTCGCCTCATGGGTCTTCTGACTTCATCTCCAAGTCTCGTAGGTGTCTTCTGGTCCAAGAAAAATCACCGCGAAAGTTTTATTTCGTTTGTACTCCGTTTGATATTCCTTTTCTGCGAAACTCAAAAACAAGGAAAAAACAGAAACTGGCACTGGGCTCTAGGTTAATAGGTTAGTCCCAAAAATAATATAAAATAGCATATCAATGCATATAAATCATCCAAAACAGATAATATAATAGCATGGAACAATCAAAAATTATAGATACGTTGGAGACGTATCAAGATCCCATCTTGGGGTCTTTTCTGGCTCTCTGCCGGAGGGGGATTCGATCACGGACGGCTTCTACATCATACTTGCTGCCCTACCGATGTTGTGTGAGTAGTTTACTGCAGACCTACGGGTCCATAGCTAGTAGCTAGATGGCTTCTTCTCTCTCTTTGATCTTCAATACCATGTTCTCCTCGATGTTCTTGGAGTTCTATCCGATGTAATCTTCTTTTGCGGTGTGTTTATTGAGATCCGATGAATTGTGGATTTATGATCAGATTATCTATGAATATTATTTGAGTCTTCTCCGAACTCTTTTATGCATGATTAAGATAGCTTTGTATTTCTCTCCGATCTATTGATTTGGTTCGGCCAACTAGATTGATCTATCTTGCCATGGGAGAGTTGCTTTGTGATGGGTTCAATCTTGCGGTGTCCTCACCCAGTGACAGAAGGGGTAGCGAGGCACGTATTGTATTGTTGCCATTAAGGATAAAAAGATGGGGTTTAGATCATATTGCTTGAGTTTATCCCTCTACATTATGTCATCTTGCTTAAGGCGTTATTCTGTTCTTTTGAACTTAATACTCTAGATGTAGGCAGGAGTCGGTCGATGTGTGGAGTAATAGTAGTAGATGCAGGCAGGAGTCGGTCTACTTGTCACGGATGTGATGCATATATTCATGATCATTGCCTTGGATATCATCATAACTATGCGTTTTTCTATCAATTGCTCAACAGTAATTTGTTCACCCACCGTATGTTTTCTTTCAAGAGAGAAGCCTCTAGTGAAACCTATGGCCCCCGGGTCTATTTTTCATCATATATTTTCAGATCTATAAAATTAAAAATACAAAAATACCTTGCTGCAATTTATTTACCGTTAATTTATTTTGCCTTTTATTTATCTTTTATATCTATCTCTATTAGATCTCACTCTTGCAAGTGATCGTGAAGGGATCGACAACTCCTTTTTCGCGTTGTGTGCAAGTGTTTGTTAGTTTGTGCAGGTGCATCTATTGGGGACTTGGTTGTTCCTCCTACTGGATTGATACCTTGGTTCTTAGTTGAGGGAAATACTTATCTCTACTTTGCTGCATCACCCTTTCCTCTTCAAGGGAAATAACAATATAAGCTCAAGAAGTAGCAGGGCGAGTCGACATGGTGAGAGGGCCCCTAGCCGGAACGCCATCTGGCTGGAACCAGCGTCCACTTTTGCTGGAACTAGGACGTGCCCTCACCGATGATGTTTCTTTTTGCTGGAACCATCGCAAATTCATTGGTTCAAACATATGCACAGGTATTACTAAAAATAAACACATACAGAAGTAACATCTTTCTAGTCAGAAATCCATTTTGGCTCTGGGAAGCACATGCTCCTGCGTGCCAAAAATGGATTGTACAAATGTCAAAAAAAATTGAATATATATATGTTCATTGTCACACCCAAATGTTACATGCAAATTTTCAGGGGAAAAACTTGAGCATTTTTGGCATGTGCACAAAAGAAAAATGTCAAACGTCAAATGTTACACTTAATTTTGTTTTTCTCATCGACGAAGCACTGCTATCTCGTATCTCATGAAAATTTTCAAGCACACTTGCTACACTAATATGAACATCTACCAAAAATATTAGAATTTTAAAAAATTATTTACTATTTATTTCGATTTTACTGTTCATGAGGGAGCATATCTCTGGTGGTTAGCTATTGCACTTTGTTGTGTGCCAGTGTTATTGCACATTCTTACCGAGTTGTTAGGCCCGTGAGTGGCCTGTTTTGAAACTCGGATACCGATTGGCTCAAACTTTCAAGTCTAATCTTCTTGACATGGTGTGATGTCATCAATTTGACTTATGATTTCGATTTTCCATTAATCTTTTTATTTAGAACAAACGAGATGTATATTTTTTGGCAACCCACATTGTGTCAATAATTCATGGGGAAGAGAACAACATTGAAGGTACTCTCTCCATTCCATTGAAGTTCTAAGTTTGTACTAAGTCAAACCTCTTCAAGTTTATCAACATCTACAACATCAACCATATATAGTAAGACTTATTTGATGTTGTATATGTTAGTATATTTTTCATAAACTTGGTCAAACTAAAATATGTATGACTTAGGACAAACCTAGAACTTCATATATTTTGGAAATAATGGAGTAACTGCTAATTGCTTTTTCCTTCTAGAAAAACTGCACTACGTAATATATATATATATATATATACCTAAGATCCTAATGTTAATACCACACATGGTTGTTCCAATTTGCTACTTCCTCCGTTCACCAATATAAGATGTTTTGGATATTACAATATAGACACTATACGGACTGAAATGGCCGAACAAACACACTAAAACATGTATATATACGGCAAATTTTAGCATGATCCCTCTTACCTTCCCTTTTTACATGAAAGGTAAGAGTACATAATAAATCTAAGCCATTCATTTGATTAACCAGTGGTCTGATTAACTCTTACCTTTTTACCTGTCATAGTCTCATGCGAAAAGAGGGAATAAGAGGGAGCATGTTAAAATTACTCGTATATATACATCTGATTCGGAAAAAAGAAGTTAGTGAATGGAGGGAGTAACTTTTAAGTTTATAGCCTAGGGAAGTTCAGGCACCATCATCATTGTACTCCCTCTGTAAAAAGTAGTGATCTAAAAAAAATGTTATATTAGTTTACAGAGATAGTAATTGTTTTAAGCTGCATGTGTCTTCCTCAAAAATGAAGAAAATGTGTGTCCGATCATGGCATGCTATCTCCATGGGCCTTTCGTAAGCAAAGTAACAATAAGAAAAAGAAATGCTAAAGAGCACATCAAACTGAGCACTGCAAACTACGTACTTCTACAAAAACGTGAGGTGTTGGTCCGTCTCACACACTAGTACATAATCCCAAAGATGCACTACAGACTGAGCAAGTACAGAACGTGAACATCACAAGTCATACACATCTTACAACAACATGCTATTTCCAGGAGACCAGGACCATGAGCATTGATTGAGCTTCCGATGGTTTCGCTAGCGAACGAGGCCAGATAGTACATTACTACCATATATCAACCTGATCATTCACAAGATACAACAAACACCCAGCATCAATGTACCACACAGACCCGTCTATTTCGCTACAATAAGCTCATCCAGCTTCTTAGAGTCTGCATCCTGCGGTCGGAGCGCCAGTTCATCGTCAGCGGCGCTAAAATGGTATTTCTCCCCAACAGCTCTCAGAAGCTGGTACACTTCAAACATTGTAGGTCTTTCCTTTGGAGCAGAGAGCACGCAGGAACAGGCAACCTTCAGAACTTGAAGCAGCTCGGCGTCACTGTTCTTTCCGATCAGGGACTTGTCCACCGCATCTTGAAGAATGGAGTTGTTTGATAGGTATGTTATCCAACCTACCAAACTCCCTTTGAAATTTTCTGGAGCCTTTGATACGCGTGTGGGCTTTTCGCCGGTGACCAGTTCAAGCAAGACTACACCAAAACTATAGACATCCCCTTTCGGCGTGGCAACGAGGGTGTGCGTGTACTCAGGAGCTACATAACCCAAGTCACCAAACTCGCCATTGACAAATGTGCTCAGGTGGGTGTCGATTGGATTCATAAGCCTTGCCAACCCAAAATCTGAAATCTTAGGCTCATAGTCATCATCAAGTAGTATGCACTTGGAGCTAATATTGCGGTGAAGAATGCGGGGGTTGCAACTGTGATGAAGCCACGCCAACCCTCTACCAGCCCCAATGGCAATTTTTAGCCTCAATGGCCATTCCAGAGCCTCTCTATCACTGCCTTCATGGTGTAGTTGATCATAGAGTGAACCCTTGGGCATGTACTTGTACACCAAGAGCCTCTCTTTCTTAGCAATGCAGTAACCTAATAGTGGAACTAAGTTGCGTTGCCTAGCGCTTCCCAATGTTGACATCTCAGATGTGAACTGGCTCTCTGAATGCTGAGTATCTTGCAACCTCTTTATAGCAAGGAATGAACCATCAGGAAGTGTAGCTTTGTACATAGTTCCGGAATGAACAGTTCCAATAATGTTTTCCTTGGTAAAATCACCTGTTGCCTTCATCAGATCATTCAGTTTCATCTTTGAAACTGATTTCTCAAACATTGATACCTGTAATGAGAATTTACAGAAACACATGTGACAATGTAGCCAACCAAAAGTTTGTATGCCTAAGCTGATAAGTCATGTTTTCGATACGTCTGCTGCTTCAAATAAATGGCTGACAGCTATACTTCTAGTTAAATAAATATGACACAGGTTATTCTTCAAGGCAAAAGATATATGTATAAGAATATTCTGCTTTTGTATTTTGCAAAAACGTTAATCTGATTAGAATAGATGCTGATAATTTAGTATCTCCAGTTCTGGATCTTCACAAAGATGAAACATCTTTTTGTGGGGCAAGACGCGACAGATTTTGTCAGTTAGAAGGGGGGGGGGGGGGGGGGGGGGGGGGGGGGGGGGGGGGGGGGGGGGGGGGGGGGGGGGGGGGGGGGGGGGGGGGGGGGGGGGGGGGGGGGGGGGGGGGGGGGGGGGGGGGGGGGGGGGGGGGGGGGGGGGGGGGGGGGGGGGGCCTTCTTTCTGGCAGGCATTTTCCGCAAGAAAATGAATAAAATCACACCAACAATGATTAAAGTGATGACTGCACCAGCAACAGCAGAACCAGCAATCACCCCTGTACGACTGCTTGAAGAGGCAGTGCAATCACCGCTCAGAGGTTTCCCACAGAGGTCTTGATTTGCGAAATTGGATGATGAGAATTTGCTCAAAGATGATGGGATCTGGCCTGATAATTTATTGTTAGCAACATTAAACTCGGTTAAGCGAGAAAGACCAGCAAACTGCCCTGGGATTGCTCCAGTCAACTTGTTATTTTGTAAATTGACAACATTGAGATAAGTGCAGTTAGCTAGAGATTCTGGAATCTCCCCTGAGAAGCTATTGTATGAGAGATCAAGGTTTGTAATGTATGGAAGCCATTTTGAGATGTCAACCGGGATTGGCCCGGAAAGGCTGTTGCTCGATAGATCCAGCGAAGTCATGCTACTACAATTCTCGAGTCCATCAGGGAATTGGCCCTTCAGATCCATACTGCTAAGCCGGAGAGAAAGAATCCGGTTTTCATTAGGATGCCAACACTCCACGCCGTTAAAAGTGCATATGGATCCTTCTTTGTTGTCATCAAATGTCCAATGCAACTTGTTGTTTGGATCAACGGATGCCTTCAACCTCTTCAGACATTGGATGTCAGTTACTGTGCTATAGCATGGCTGCCAGAGCATAAGGCAGATGAGAATTTGGACCAGAGTAGCATAGAAACACCGAATGGCCATCCTAGTGTGCTCTCTACTTCAACGTCGAGAGTTTATCATGAAGCTTGCTCAGTGCCTAAAAGGAAACGTGCGACAAATAATGAAAATCTTGGCAAGATATATGTAAACCAAACATGTACTCGCTCCGTCCCATAATATAAGAGCGTTTTTTATACTAGTGTAGTGTCAAAAACGCTCTTATATTACGGGATGGATGGAGTAAATGCCAACAGAGCATACTGATTTTAGCAATGTGCAAGGATTAAATTATAGCCAAAAAGGAAATGTATCCCACTGAGTTCATAATTACTTGTGCCCTACTTAATTAAGATGCACAACGCATGGAGATTGAATTGAACTATTGCATGAAGCAAGTCAAACACGCAAATGCTGGAAGCACAGTTCTTGAGGGCTAAAGAACTACTCCCTCCGTCCCAAAATAAGTGTCAGTGGCTGTAGCAGGGAAGGCAAAACTGAATAAAAGGAATCTGGATCAGAACAATGCGTTGGCAAACCGAATTTGCCGCTCACGGATCCATCTAACGGACAGAAGTCGAGGACTGCAGCGAGACTCGGATTTGGTTGCTCGCGGCACAGAACTTGGAAAGAAATCAGGGGAAAGTGAAATCGGTACGGGGGCGCTTGCCGGTGGCAACAAAGCGGAGGGTGGACGCTGAGTTGCTGGCCGGGAGCGGTGAGAGCGCGGATGAAGGGTACCTCAGCGTCCCGCCGTCGTTAGCGTCGCGGCTGCCAACCGATCCCGTGCCGCGAGCTCGTCTTCGCGACCAGCAGAGCCGAGCCGATAGTCGATCTCGCTGCAGCCTCGCCCTCGTTGCCAGCCAGCCGGCCGTCACGCTGACCGGTCAAGCGGGGGCGGTGGAGCTCCTCGTGGATCCCGGCGCCTCCCGGTCGCGGTCGGCGAGCGTGTTTGGGGTGGAAGTCGGAGTGGGGCGGTGGCGTGGTTCGAGGTTTCGGGGGCTGGAGCCGGAGCGTGGACTGGAATACGGTGACGGGAGTGTTTTTTCTTTTTAGGGAGTGTGGGACTGGGGCCCAGTGGTCGGTCGCTGGATTTGGACCACCTGAGCTATTCAATTACTCCCTCCGTCCTGATCCATTGGCCCCTTCGTATTCAATGGATATAATTTTCGGTGACATGCATTGATATTTTAATAATTAAATTTATGATTAAAATTTGACACAAAATACGAAGAAGACTAATAAATCAGGACGGAGATAGTAAACAGCGAGTGAAAAGAGAACGAGAAAATTCACACCAGGGAATTCAGCCACCTAAGCTTAGGCATTTCAAAGCGAACCCTCGAACCGGCCGCAACCGGCCGACTGCATGGTATCTGTCCGCTAACCGGTCTGGGCATCCTTTTTTCCACAAACCAAAAGCAAAGTAGTGGGTCTTTGCAGGAGTCCGGACAACAACCACGTAGGATTTTGACACCCCCGGCCCACCCCAAATCTCAGATCTCGTGTCTCCATCCTTCCATCTTTCTCTACATTCCTTTTCTCTCTTGTCAACGTCGCCGCTCCACTACCCCGGCCGCCCCGTCATACCCTTCCCGAAACTCCACTACCTTGTCACCTCCACCGCTACACCCGGCTTACTATCTGATTGACGGTATATATCCTCCGTGGACTACCTTTGTCAAGGCCATCTCTGAGCCACTTGGTTAGAAAAAGTCTCACATTGCCCCGAGACAAGAAGTAGTTAGAAAGGATGTTGAGAGGCCATTTGGAGTTCTCCAGCCCTATTTTGCAGTTGTTCGTGGACCTGCTAAACCATGTGATACGGAGACCTTGTGGGAGATGATGACATGTTTTGTGATCGTGCACAACATGATCATGGATGATGAGGGTGTGGATGCTGCTGCAGCTCTTGAATTTGAGAACATGGGTGAGCCTATTGAACTTCTAGAGCAAAATCCACCCATGTTTGATGAGTTTGTTCGAATGCATCAGCAAATTCGGCATCGAGCAACTCATGAGCAACTGAAGGAAAATTTGATTGAACATCTGTGAGCAGTTAAAGGGGACAACTAGTACATATGTGCTTGTTGAATTCAAGTTTGAACTACTATAATTTGAATACTTTGTTGGATTGCAATATTTAAATTAGAACTACTAGTGTGTTTGAACATTTTTTAGCTAAATTGAAAGTTGATATCCAGTTATTTTGAGCATGCGGACTTTAAAAGACATGGGGGCGGATGTATGAATCTGCGGTTGGATGGCCGACTCTCGCATCAGTGTCCGCGGACAGCCTCCCCTCTAGTCCGAGGACGGATACAATGTCCGATTTGTGGTTCAGCGTTGGAGATGCCCTTATGTTGCGTTTGTATGGAGTTGTTTGCCCCCCGCCCCCCGGATTTGTGTCTCATATGGGCCTGGATGAGGTAATGCATGTTGAAAATGAAGTTCCGCATATTGTTTGGTTGTCAGTAACCTTGTACTCTATGTGGTATTTCGGTGCAAAGCACACTGTTTGGTTGCACATATTAGACTGGTTCTAGTAACCTTGTACTCTACGTGGTGAGCTTACCATCACCCTAGCAAGTGCTCACTCCATTAAATGCGATCACAACGATCACAAGAGTAAAATAGCACTAGCATCACGACGAACTAGACGAAGATGAGAAGTTATTCAGCCCACACATCCTACTGTCTTGTCTTAAACCCTCCTTCGAAGCAGCAACCTTGGGAGCTTCATCGTTGGTGTTATGTTCTTCGAGAAATAATTTGTGGTAGTCATCCTTTGACCGCTTTCTAGTATTAAATCCTCCTCGAAAGGAGGTGCCTAGGTAACCCTTCACTTGTTCATTCTTCATTGCATGTTGCTCATGAACGTATACTCCTGGAACCCTACCTCTGTAGACAACATACCTTCACCTGCAGATTGACAAAAGGCATCACAAGTTTGTGCTAACTACTTTAGTGCCATCCCACCACCACATCCAAAAGAGGGTGTTATCCTACCACTGCAAGTTCTCCATCAGTGTGAGGGGTTAGTATATACCACCTCATCAAAATATACAAGCCAACAATTTTTTTTCAACCCCTAGCTACCACAAAATGTACATCAACATCATCGCCGTCGTCGATCATCATGCACGCCATCAACACCACCACCAGAAACAACACTAGAAGTAGTGCTTGCCTAGCCAGGTCCTCAGCTAGAGCACCCTATGGGCGTCTTCCATGGCAACAAACCCAGCACCCTGAGCCTTGTTATCCAACAGATAGCTAAGAGCAAACCATCAGAGCCTCTGGACTGAAGCACCTTGCCCCATGTCGGTGCTGAGTTACTCAGGGTGGACATCAACCGACTTGCTCTCCCTAATGGCGGTTGCCACCTCCTTCACAACCTCGGTCATGTTGCTAAACACGCTCAGCTCCTCCTCCATCAAGCCAACCCTCTTACTCTTCATACCGAGCACAAGAACATGATCATCAACCTTCTCAGGAACATCAACGTTGATGGTGTCTGACTCCTGCGTGTCTGGCCACTGTGGCATAGGCAATCCGGGCGGCTGACTAGAGCCCATGACATTCTTGCATGTAGCCAGCCCATAGGAAAAGATCGGTTGCATCTGTGTTTAGTTCATGATGGGAGTGAGGTACTCAGC
Source organism: Thinopyrum obtusiflorum (assembly GCA_036873465.1). Taxonomy (NCBI): domain Eukaryota; kingdom Viridiplantae; phylum Streptophyta; class Magnoliopsida; order Poales; family Poaceae; genus Thinopyrum; species Thinopyrum obtusiflorum. Next base: position 106,638 of record JAAAWM010012031.1, read on the forward strand.
ATCCTTGGGGTGGGCCTAACATAGAAACAAAGCAATGTTAGTTGTGCTCAACATGATCAACAACGATGAACGGTTTCCCCCTGATAACCCACAAGTATAGGGCATCGCGACAGTCTTTGAGGGTAGTATTTCACCCAAATTTATTGATTCGACACAAAGGGAGATGAAGAATATTTATGAGCCTTAGCAGTTGTGTTGTCAATTCAACCACACCTGGGAAATTATCTTTCTACAGCAAAGTATTTAGTAGCACAGTAGTTTGATAGTAGCAGTAACAATAGTAATAGTAACAGAAACAGTAACAGTAGCAGTCTGTGATGATTGTAACAGCAGCAACAATAGTAACTTAGCAAAGATCAATATGAGAAAAGCGTAGGCGTTGGATTAGTGATTGATATTTGTGTTGGATGACATTCATCATATAACAGTTACAACCTAGAACGATACACAATAGCTCCAATTCATCAATGTAATATAGGCATGTATTATGTATATAGTCATACGTGCTTATAATAAGAACTTGCATGACATCTTTTATCATACCCTCCCATGGCAGCGGGGTCCATAAGGAAACTAAGGGATATTATGGCCTCCTTTTAATAGAGAACCGGAACAAAGCATTAACACATGGTGAATACATGAACTCCTCGAATTACAGTCATCCTCGGAGAGTATCCCAACTATTGTCACTTTGGGTTCTACGGATCAGAACAATAACAAGTGCATATAACTACCAGATAGGGTCAAGAACTCAAGTATATTCATGAAAACATGGAGGGTTCAGATCTGAAATCATGGCACTCAGGCTCTAGCGACAAGCATTAAGCATAGCAAAGTCATAGCAACATCAATCTCAAAACATAGTGGATACTAGGGATCAAGCCCTAACAAATTGACTCGATTACACGACAAATCTCATCCAACCTCATCACCATCCAACAAGCCTACGAAAGAATTACTCACTCCCGATGGTAAGCATCATGGAATTGTTGATGAAGAAGGGTTGATGATGACGACAGCGATGAATCCCCCTCTCTGGAGTCCCGAATGGACTCAAGATCAGTCCTCCCGATGAAGAACGGGAGGTGGCGGCGGCTCCGTCTCACAAAACGTGATAAAACTTTCTCCCTATTTTTTCTCTGTGAAACGGTATTTATGGAGTCGGAAGTAGGGCAAACAGAGGATCGAGGGAGTCACGAGCTCACAGGACGCGCCCTAGGGTTGTGGGCACCCCCCTGAGCTCATGGCTCCAAGGTGGCCCTCCTCCAGTAGGTCTCTTCGCCAATATTTTTTATGTTTTTTAGAAATAATCTTCGTAAATTTTCAGCTCAATCTGAGAACTTCTATTTTTGCACAAAAATAACACCATGTAATTATGCTGAAAACAGCGCCAGTCCGGGTTCGTTCTATTCAAATCATGCAAATTAGAGTCCAAAACAAGAGCAAAAGTGTTTGGAAAAGTATATATGTTTGGGACGTATCAACTCCCCCAAGCTTAACTCATTGCTTGTCCTCAAGCAATTCAGTTGACAAACTGAAAGTGATAAAGAAAAAATTTACAAACTCTTTTGTTCTCGTTGTTGTATATATACTTAACTAGTGCTCAAGTTTTCAGCAAAGATTATGAACTAACCATATGAATGATAACACTTAGGTCTTATATTTACTCACAACAATAACATAACCAACTAGCGAACAATAATAAGATATCTTGGATGCCAACAATTTATCAAAACAATCATGATATAATATGATAACATGGTATCTCGCTAACCCTTTCTGAGACCGCAAAACATAAATGCAGCGCACCTCTGAAGCTCGAGCAGTGACTAAACATTGTAACTCAGGGTAGAAGAGATCCAGTCATGGTCACTGATAACCCACAAGTATAGGGGATCAATTGTAGCTTTTTCAATAAATAAGAGTGTCGAACCCAATGAGGAGCTAAAGATAGAATTAATATTCCCTTCAAGTTCTATTGACCACCGATACAACTCTACGCACACTTGACGTTCGCTTTACCTAGAACAAGTATGAAACTATTTTGTAGGTGATAGGATAGGTTTGCAAGAATAAAACTAGAAGTACTTGGCAAGAATAAAACTACGCGTAAATTGCAATATAATAAAAGTTAGTTGTTTAGTAGAAAAGTTTTGTCACGCAAGAAAGTTATTTGTCCCTAGGCAATCGATAACTAGACTGGTAATCATTATTGCACTTTACGTACTTGGATCATATGCACTTATGATTGAAACTCTAGCAAGCACCTGCAACTATCAAAGATCATTAAGGTAAAACCCAACCATAGCATTAAGTATCAAGTCCTCTTTACTCCCATACGCAACAACCCCCTTACTCGGGTATAAGATTTTGTCACTCTCGCCACCCACAATAAGAGAATCATGAACGTATTGCAACACCCTACAACGGGGATCCCACATGCTTGTGCGACACGGAGGGCACCATAGGACAGCACCAAAATAAAACATACAACTCAAACCAATCACGATCATCAATCAACCCATATGACAAAACGAATCTACTCAAACATCATAGGATAGCAACACATCATTGGATAACAATATGTAGCATTAAGCACCATGTTTAAGTAGAGATTACAGCGGGTAAAAGAGAGGTTACACCGCTGCATAGAGGGGGAGAAAGTTGGTGTTGACGGTAGCAAGGTTGTTGGTGTAGATCGCTCACGATCCTTGCTCCGGCGGCACTCCGGCGCCACCGGGAGAGAGGGGAGAGAACACCCTCCTTCATCTTCTTCCTTTGCCTCCCCCTAGATGGGAGAAGGTTTTCCCCTCTGGACCTTGGCCTCCATGGCACCCGAAGGGGCGAGAGAACCGTCCTGCATTGATTCTTCTTCCAAAAATTCACATATATTCCAAAATAAATCTCCGTAAATTTTTATCGCGTTTGGACTTTGTTTGATATGGATATTCTACGAAACAAAAAACATGTAACAAACAGGAACTGGCACTGGGCACTGGATCAATATGTTAGTCCCAAAAATAATATAAAATATTGCCAAAAGTATATAAAAGTTGTAGAATATTGGCATGAAATAATCAAAAATTATAGATACAACGAAGACGTATCAGCATCCCCAAGCTTAATTCCTACTCGTTCTCGAGTAGGTAAATGATAAACAAAGATAATTTTTTATGTGGAATGCTACCTAGCATAATCTTGATCATATAATGTAATCATGGCATGAATATTAAGACACGAGTGATTCAAAGCAATAGTCTATAATTTGACACAAAGACATCAATCCTCAGGCATCCCAACAAACAATAATGTCTTTCAAAATATCAATGCTAAAGAACGCTATCCCTATAAAATCATATAATCTTGTCATGCTCCATCTTCTTAATACAAAGTATTTATCATGCACAACTCCGATGACAAGCCGAGCAATTGGTTCATACTTTTTAACGTGCTTCAGCCTTTTCAACCCCCACGCAATACATGAGGGCAAGCCATGGACATAGAATTATGGGTGGAATAGAGTATGATGATAGGGGTAAGTATAGAGAAGACAAAAAAGGAAGAAAGTCTCACATCAACGCGGCTAATCAACGAGCTATGGAGATGCCCATCAATTTATGTCAACGTGAGGAGTAGGGTTGCCATGCAACGGATGCACGAAGAGCTATAAGTGTATGACAGCTCAATATGAAAACTAAGTGGGTGTGCATCCAACTTGCTTGCTTATGAAGACCTCGGGCATTTGAGGAAGCACATTATTGGAATATACAGGCCAAGTTCTATAATGAAAAATTTCCACTAGTATATGAAAGTGACTACATAGGAGACTCTCTACATGAAAAACAACGTGCTACTTTGAAGCACAAGTGTGGAAAGGATAGTAACATTGCCCCTTCTCTCTTTTTCTCTCATTTTTTTTCTTTTTTTCTTGGGCTCTTTTTGGCCTCTCCTTTTTTTTAATCTTTTTTTTAATTTCGTCCGAAGTCTCATCCCGACTTGCGGGGAATCATAGTCTCCATCATCCTTTCCTCACTGGGACAATGCTCTAATAATGAATACTGATGAGCATCACACTTCTATTTACTTACAACTCAAAATTACAACTCGATACTAGAAAAAATATGACTCTATATGAATGCCTCTAGCGGTGTACCAAGATGTGCAATGATGTAGCGTGGCAAAGATATCAAAAAAGGACAAGCCATGAAAATATCATGCTAGCCATCTTACGATCATGCAAAGCAATATATCAATGAATGCTCAAGTCACGTATATGATGATGGAAGTTGCATGGCAATATATCTCGAAATAGCTATGAAAATGCCATAATAGGTAGGTATGGTGGCTGTTTTGAGGAAGATATAATGAGGCTTATGTGTGATAGAGCGTATCATATCACGGGTGTCGGTTATAAATCGGGCATATCTCGTAGTAGGGGTCTTAAGCTAGGCGTCTTGGAGCGATGGTAACACAGACACGGGATTTTACCTAGGTTCGGGCTCTCTTGAGGAGATAATACCCTACGTCCTATTTTTGATTGTATTCATATGGGGGATAGTACAGAGTACATGTATCTACCACGAGATTGTTCTAATGAATATGAGTTCCTCTATTGACTAGCCTGGCCTCCGTTTATATAATACACCAGAGGCCTAGGGTTTAGGAGAGTCCTCGGCTTGGGCGCCAAGTTTTGTGGAATCTCCCTTGTATGCGGCATGGGCTGCCCGATGTGGCCCATGAGAGAACCGTCATGGGGGTCCTCGGCGCGATCCACCTGGTCGGGAGACGACGTGGTGAGTACAACGTGGTGAGTACCCCTTAGTCCAGGACACCGTTAGTAGCCCCTTGAACCGGCCTTCAAGTTAGGGGCGTTCCTCAATTCTTCCAAACTGTTCTTCATCTTTGGTCATCGGTCTTGAAAACTGGTTCAACAAATCTTCCCATCTTTGATCTTTGAGGATTGCCGAGCTAAATCCGAAGTGTTCACACGTCGGGCATCCGAGGAGCCCTTTAAGTCTTCGGCCTTTATCAATGCCTTGTTATTTTTTATGCCACACCTTGGGTTTGAAGTGTTTCCCGTGCGGTGGTGTCCCTTTGCGTCCGAGCTCCAACGCCGGACTGCATCCGAGGTGTCCTCTTGCAGCCGAACTCCAACGCCGGACTGCATCCAAGGTGTCTTTTTTTTTGCAGCCGAGCTCCAACGCTGGTCGACATCCGAGGTGTCATAGGTTACCTCGGTCTTGAAAAAGTTGAAGGAATTCAGCTGAGCTTAATGCCGGACATGCCCTCTATGGAGCCAGCCACTTGCATCCGAGCTTTATGCCGGACTGCTTCCAAGGTGGTGCACCACCTCAGCCGTGGGCTGATTTTCTGCAGAATTTATTTTTGATTATTGCAATTTATGTCCTGATGAGATGTATAGCCAGTAGCCCCCAAGGTGTGTATCGGTATAAAACCCGAGATGCACCTGAAGGAAAAAATAAAACCGCCGATCCAGTAGCCCCTGAGACTCAGGTCGATTCGCGAAATCGGCCTGAGGATCGATTCTTTGCTTGACAGCATACTTTAGGAACAAAAATGCGGTGTGCGTAGTCCCCGAGACTCAGGTTGGGTGCGGCCGACCAACCTGAGGATCATAATCTCCTCGGAATCTGTTTTGCACTTTAAATTTTCTGCATTGAGTAGGCAATGCAGTAGCCCCCGAGCCTTAATTTGGGCACAGGTGGTCGAATTAAGGATCGATATCCGCTTGACAGAAAATTATGTTGTGTTTAACACAGACTTCTCGGAAAGAGAATAAAGATCTCTTAAAGGAGCTAGAGCTAGCGAAAGCTGAGCTCTCCAAGGTCGGCCCCAAGGGGTGTAATAGATAGGAAACCAATGCCAATAGGGAATTATGAGAGTGTTATGTCAGCTGCTCGGTTGTCTCAGCGAGATTGTGCCCTTGACTCTTTAAAAGATGGGCTGCAGTAAATTGACTTGTACTCGCAATTTATGTGTAATGATTCTATGTATCCAAGTACTTTACATCATTAATGCTCGGATCCGCATTGTACAAAACTTTGTTGACCGACCATCGGCTTCAACCTCCTCGGCCAGTAGCCGAGGAGTGTTTGTCCTACTTTATAAAGCGTTTATGAGGGCAAATATTTTACGACAAACAAGGCAATCCAACCATATGGTTTTATAAACAAAGGTATGCAGAGTGATATGTTATATTACTTTTTAACGTAAGAAACATCTTCTAGGAAAAATAGTTCCTTCAAAAGTTCCTTTTCCCAGGCTATCATGTTGACCATGATCATGAAACCTCAACTCCGATCAATGTGGGAGGAAAATATTGAGGATTTAGTTCGGGGTAAGTTCCTGAACTCTGTGGACTTTAGTGAACCTAAATTTTCACTTTCGTCGTTGCTGACCAATTATATTCTTAAGATGGCTAGCTTTCGACTTCACCCAGTCTGAGGTACTAACCCAGATGACCTAGAAGTAATAATCATAGAGGTGCTCCCTTTACCGCCTAGCCGAACTATCGGGAATGTAGGGAGTAAGCACAGGAGCCAGGCAACCCAGCTTGGCCAAAATCTTAAGTCAAATTTGATGCATATTTATGGCTTTATAACGATGAGTACGGAAGGCAGCGCTTGTATACTGAATACAAGCGCTGATGATATATGTTTATTTTGACTCCGTTACGATCGTTTTATCATTTGAAAGTGGCCCATCGTCGGCTTCTACCCCTTTGTAGATTCTACGCAGGGTGTTTTCGCAATAACAAGACAACCCTTAGCCGATATCTCAGTGCCCGGAGACGGTTGAGTTAGAGGAAACAAGGCAATCAGATATGCAGGCTTTATAACTTTCACTTAGTCATAGGAGATTAAAGTTGGGAGGCCAGTTACTAGCCCCCGGTTAGTGTTCGGCGTCAGCCGAGGTCAAGCCATTAACACTTCAGCCAATTTTATCAAAGGCCCATCATTTAACATGGGGTAACCTCTACCGATCTATAGTTTGACACAGTCATCGGATCGCTAACCAGTTAACGCCCATTGTGACAGTCAGTTTTCAGCTTTCTCCACTGAGGCGCTTAACCATTCGAGCTGGAAGCACAATCACAGTGGTTCTCCCTTTGCACACCTAGACAAACAAAGCGAAACGTAGGAGGCAAGCACAGGAGTGATAACCCACAAGTATAGGGGATCGTTTGTAGCCTTTTTCGATAAATAAGAGTGTCGAACCCAATGAGGAGCTAAAGGCAGAACAAATATTCCCTCAAGTTCTATCGACCACCGATACAACTCTACGCACACTTAACGTTTGCTTTACCTAGAACAAGAATAAAACTAGGAGTACTTTGCAAGAATAAAACTATGAATAAATTGCAAGATAATAAAAGTTAGTTGTTTAGTAAAAAGGTTTTGTCAAACAAGAAGGTTATTTGTCCCTAGGTGATCGATAACTAAACCGGTGATCATTGTTGCAATTTTATAAGAGGGAGAGGCCACTGCTAGCATGTCGTCCCTTACTTGGAATTCTATGCACTTATGATTGGAACTATTAGCAAGCATCCGCAACTACTAACATTCATTAAGGTAAAACCCAACCATAGCATTAAGATATATATTGGTCCCCCTTCAATCCCATATGCGTCAATTTCCATGTTTAGGCTGAAGCTGCTGTCACCCTTGCCCTCCAATGCATAGTCCTATCAACATACTACTAATGTAAGTGCATCTAGTGCCACCCCTAGTTGGTTTTGGAGTATTGATGACAAACGTGGATGAGGGACTAATGTGTTTGTGAGAATCGCAGGAGAACACAGGTAGAAGTCCCTCATTGATTCGGTTTACCTACCAGAGATGACCCCTAAAAATGTATGAAGACATTGAAGACAATGGTGGTCCGTGAAGACATTCACGTCGAAGATAATGACGTGTGAAGACATTCACTTGAAGACAATGGAGTGCGAAGACATAGTTTCTTTCGTAGTTTCATTTTCTTCTTTCTTGAGTCAAAGGAACCACCAAACTGTTAAGTGGGGTCCAAGTGAACAAAGTCAGAAAACTGACGTGATGCTCAACCCAAATCCTATGTCTTCGAGTGAAGACTAATGAGAGAAAATCTTATCTTGTGTTGGATAAGTCAGCTTTACTTGTAGCCCAAGTCTAGCTACCACGTGTGTCTGGGATCCGACCGTTGGACACATGTCAGTTCCTTAGTGACCCAGGGTCATTTTGGACATATCATGTCGGGTTGCCTTCTGGCTATAAATAGCCCACCCCCTCCACCATAAATTGGTGGATGCTCAAAGTTAGTGCACTGCTTTTATCGTTTGAGAGCAATCCACCTCCGAAGCCTTTGAGAGAGAATCCTTGCGAGGACAAAACCCAAAACACCCAAAGCCCAACGAGTGTTGGCATCACTGAAGTCTTTCTGTCCGTGTGATCTGAAGACTTATTACACTTGAGAACTGTGTATCCTCCAGTTGGTTAGGCATCACGTTCTGAGGATCCAAGAGTCATTGTGGATCGCCGGTGAACAAAGTCTGTGAAGGTTTGGAAGTCTACCTTGAAGACTTACCGGAGTGATTGGGCGGGGTCTAAGTGACCTTAGCTCAAGGGGAATAAGGTGAAGACGTGGTCTTCTGAGTTCAATCTCAGCTTCCCTAACTAGATGTTCAGTTGTCACATCAACTGAAACTGGTCTACCAAATCCTGTCTTCACCAAGCAACTGGTTCTATCCCCTCCCTCCTTTACTTACTGTTTGTCTTCATGAAGTCTTTGCTTGCATGCCTGCTCTGTTTGACTTCATTGTGTGAAGACTTACACTCTGCTCACTAGTTTGGCTTCATACTGTCTTCCTATTCCGATCTGTTCTACCTAGCAGCTATTTATCTTCGTGCTTTCATTGTACTACTTACTTGACTATGGCCTGTCTAGTGTAGTTTATCTTCCGCTGCATATCGTATAGGTGCTATTTGGTTGTCTGTCTTCGAAGACATTGCTTCTTTTGAAGACATTCATAAAAATCACCTATTCACCCCCCCTAGTCGATAACTAGCACTTTTAATTGGTATCAGAGCAAGGTGCTCCCTTGTTCTGTGTGATTCGGTTTAACCACCTGGAGTTTTAGCTATGTCGACTGCAGGGATAATCAAAGTCTCCACTGCGTGCCCCGTCTTTGATGGCACTGATTACCCCTACTAGAAGAATAAGATGCGCATGCATCTTGAAGCCATTGACAACGACCTCTGGTATGTCGTCAAGACTGGGGTTCCCAAAGTCGGTGAAGGTGTCACCACTACTGATGTGAAGAGATTTGAGCAACTGGACTCAACTGCCAAGAACATCATCTGTGGTCATCTGACCAAAGGGTAGTATGGCCGTGTGAGTGCTCTGGAGTTTGCAAAGCTAGTCTGGGACTGGCTATCCAAGGTCAACGAAGGCATCTCAACTCAGAGAGACTCAAGAATTGATGTGCTTCACAATCTCTTCAACCGATTCAAAAGGCTTGACAATGAAAACGTCCAACACACCTTTGACTGTCTTAATGATATCACCAATGAGCTTCGTGCTCTTGGCGCCACTGAGATCACCAAGCATGAAGTTGTGAAGAAGCTACTGAGATCACTTGACAGCTCATTTGACACTCTAGCCTTGATGATCCAAGAACGTCCTGACTTCAAGGATCTCAACCCATCTGACATACTTGAGAGGGTCAACACACATGAGTTTCAGCTATCCGAGAAGAGAGACATCTACGACCCCAACTATGGCCGATCCCGTGCTTTGAAGGCAAAAGCTGTTTCCTCGTCTGAAGAGTCTGAATGCAGTTCTGATGATCCTGAAGACATTGGCAAAGAGCTAGCAATGCTCGTGAGAAAGTTCCAAAAGTTCTCCAAGAAGAATCGCTTTGCAAAGTCTTCAAGATCCAACTCCAAGAATGATGAGGCTTCCACTCGTTACTACAAGAAGAGAAAATGCCACAAATGCAAGAAGCCAGGCCACTATATATCTGAATGTCCTCAATGGGAGAAGGAAGCAAAGAAAAAGAAGAAGATCAAGGAATATGACTCTGATGATAAGAAGAAGAAGAAATCCTCAAAGTCTTCTTCAAAGTCTTCATCTCACAAGAAGAGCTCATCTGGCAAGGCTCGTGCATTCATTGGCAAGGAAATGGATTCAGAGGAGGAGTCTGCTTCTGAGGAGGCAGAGGTGGAGTCCGAGGAGGAGTCTGATTCAGGCGTGGCAAGCCTGGCTCTAGCTTCGGCATTCATCGCCAAGTCCATCTTCAACATTGAAGACAATGGTCACGTCGCTGACGCTGAAGCCAATGATGACGACGACTCTACTCCTACCTACTGCTTCATGGCAAGAGGTGCTAAGGTAAACTCGCAAGATGCTTACTTTCAGACCTCTAGTGAAGATGACTCCGAATATGAATCCAAACCTAGCTATAAAACCCTTGCTAAAATTGCAACTAAGCAACAAACTGCTATGGAAAACATTCAAAAATTGTTAGACAAAAGCGATGACTTGTTGGACGAGGAAATGAATCAAACTCAGTCCTTAATAGAAGACATAAAAAATCTTTGAATTAAGTATGAGGACCTAGTAAGTCATCATGAAACCCTCTCAGCTGATCATGAGAAGCTTCCCTATGATTATCTTCAAAGGAAGCAAGATCTAGAGAAACTGAGAGCGTCTCATGAAGATCTTCAAAAGGAAAATGATTCACTACTCGCTCAACAGATCAGTACCGCTCAGGAAGGGTTTGTGCCACCTTGCTTAAAATGTCTTGAGCATGATAATGCTATCTCTACTGTTGAATGTTCAAATGCTTCTGAAGTTGCAATATCTTCAACTGCTGATGTGGTAACTAACCCCTCACCTGAGGATACCATTGCTATTGCTGATGAGAATGCTAGGTTGATGACATTGCTTGTACAAAAGCCTCAAAGGGCATCAGACACTATGTGATGTCCTCAAGAAGTAGACACTGAACCAAAACCCTAGGAAAGAGGGTGTTGGGTTCGAGAGGAAAATGAATGTTGATGGCTCTTACTGGAAGCCTGAGCAGTACCCCAAAACCACATGGTTTGCTGCAAAGGGCCCTTCAGTGGATCCATCCACCTTATCTGGTTTTTCTTGTGCTAACCCCATTATCATTGATGAGTCATTCAACTCAAACCATAAACTATTCAAGAATCAGAATGGTGAAGTGTTTGCCAGGTTTATTGGAACTAACTACAGGAATGGGCCACCTATGAAGAAGATCTGGGTTCCTAAAAGTTGCCTTGAGAACCTTTCCGTGAATGTCATCATGACACCACCAGGAAAGAAGACAAACTCTAGACCAAAGGCTTCATATGGCCCAAAGGCTTCATACAGACAAAGGACCTCACAAGGTCACCCTAACGCCAATGTTTTGCAGGGAAACTATCATCAGACTCACGAATATGAGCATGTCTCTTTGAACCGATATGTTCACAAATCGAAGAACTTTTTCTGCTTATTCATTTGAGTATTATTCACCTCCTGCAAAACTATTTGCTAGGGCTTCAAAGCCAAAATTCTCTGATGCTGCACTTAGACTCATTGCTTCTAAGCCACCCCTTCAGATGTGGGTGGTTAAGAAGAATTAACTTCTCTTGCAGGGACGGGTCTCTAGCCGGAAATCATTGACTTCTGAAGACAATGCTAGGGACCTAAAACATCTTGTGGGACGCAAGATAAAATGCCAAAATGGTCTTACCATTTATTTCATCCCTGGATTTCTTGATGAACATCCTATCCTACCATCCAAGAATCTTAACTTTGATAGTATGCTTGTCCGTCAAATGTTTAAGCTTCACAATACTCTTGGTGAAGCCTATCCTACTAACTGTACTATAAGGTACAACTCTGAAAGCTACTGAATGGATTATGGACAGAGGATGCACTAACCACATGACTGGTGATCGAAGTCTTCTCATGGATTCTACTCTACAAACATCTACTAAAATCCATATCACATTTGCTGACACTGGTAAAAGCAAGGTATTGGGCCTAGGTAGAGTTGATATCTCAAAGGATCAACACATGGATAAAGTGATGCTTGTTGAATCCCTTGGATACAACTTAATGTCTATCTCAATGCTTTGTGATCTTGACATGATTATGATATTTGAAAAATATTGATGCCTTGTGCTTATGGCTTTTGACAAATCTCTAGTCTTCGAAGGTTATCGAAGAGGTGATCTGTATATGGTAGATTTCTTCGCATGATAACAGCTTGCCGTATGTCTCCTAGCAAAAGCTTAAGAGTGCTGGCTTTGGCATTGAAGGCTGGGACATGCAGGCATGAGGAACTTGCACACTCTCGTGAAGAAGAAGCACATCATTGGCATCGAGGACGTCAAGTTCAAGAAGGATCATCTATGTGTAGCTTGCGAAGCCGAGAAGATGACTAGGGCAAAGTATCCCTCGAAGACAATCATGACGACTTCACGTCCCTTCGTGCTGCTACACATGGACTTATTTGGCCCTACTCACTACTCTACCCTTACTACCACTGCACATCTTTATGGCTTCATTATTGTTGATGATTATTCGAGATATACCTTGGTGCACATAATTCTCTATAAGACTAAAGTGCAGGATGTCTTCAGACGATTTTCCAATTGCGCCATGACTAACTATGGCATCAAGATCAAGCACATCAGAAGTGACAATGGCACTAAATTCAAGAACACCGGCCTCAACACTTATCATGATACACTGGGCATCAGTCATGAGCTATCTGCTCCATATACTCCTCAGCAGAATGGCTTTGTGGAGCACAAGAACATGACTCTTATTGAGATGGCTCGCACTATGCTTGACGAATACAAGACTCCAAGAAAGTTCTGGCCTGAAGCCATTGATACTGCATGCCACATCATCAACAGAGTTTATCTTCACAAATTATTCAAGAAGACATCTTATGAACTACTGACTGGTAAGAAGCCAAATGTAAGTTATTTCAAAGTCTTCGGTGCTAGGTGCTGGATCAAAGACCCACATCACACTTCCAAATTGGACTGAAAGCACATGAATGTTTTATGCTTGGTTACGGAAAGGATTCGCACACCTACAGAGTCTTCAACCTCTTTCACTATAAAGTGGTTAAAACTGTAGAGGGGGGGGGGGGGGGGGGGGGGGGGGGGGGGGGGGGGGGGGGGGGGGGGGGGGGGGGGGGGGGGGGGGGGGGGGGGGGGGGGGGGGGGGGGGGGGGGGGGGGGGGGGGGGGGGGGGGGGGGGGGGGGGGGGGGGGGGGGGGGGGGGGGGGGGGGGGGGGGGGGGGGGGGGGGGGGGGGGGGGGGGGGGGGGGGGGGGGGGGGGGGGGGGGGGGGGGGGGGGGGGGGGGGGGGGGGGGGGGGGGGGGGGGGGGGGGGGGGGGGGGGGGGGGGGGGGGGGGGGGGGGGGGGGGGGGGGGGGGGGGGGGGGGGGGGGGGGGGGGGGGGGGGGGGGGGGGGGGGGGGGGGGGGGGGGGGGGGGGGGGGGGGGGGGGGGGGGGGGGGGGGGGGGGGGGGGGGGGGGGGGGGGGGGGGGGGGGGGGGGGGGGGGGGGGGGGGGGGGGGGGGGGGGGGGGGGGGGGGGGGGGGGGGGGGGGGGGGGGGGGGGGGGGGGGGGGGGGGGGGGGGGGGGGGGGGGGGGGGGGGGGGGGGGGGGGGGGGGGGGGGTGTATGTTGCACAACCGCCTGGGTTTGAAGATCCAAAACATCCTGACATGGTATACAAGCTCAACAAGGCACTGTATGGCCTCAAACAAGCCCCTCGGGCCTGGTATGACACACTCAAATATTTCGGGGGGGGGGGGGGGGGGGGGGGGGGGGGGGGGGGGGGGGGGGGGGGGGGGGGGGGGGGGGGGGGGGGGATGACATTATCTTCGGCTGCACCAATCAGAAGTACAGTGAAGAGTTTGGCTATATGATGCAAGAGCAATATCAGATGTCTATGATGGGGGAGCTGAAGTTCTTCCTCGGTCTTCAAATACGACAACAAGGGGGGGGGGGGGGGGGGGGGGGGGGGGGGGGGGGGGGGGGGGGGGGGGGGGGGGGGGGGGGGGGGGGGGGGGGGGGGGGGGGGGGGGGGGGGGGGGGGGGGGGGGGGGGGGGGGGGGGGGGGGGGGGGGGGGGGGGGGGGGGGGGGGGGGGGGGGGGGGGGGGGGGGGGGGGGGGGGGGGGGGGGGGGGGGGGCCCGATTCCAAGCGGCACCAAAGGAGTCGCATCACCTCGCGGTGAAGTGAATACTTTGATATTTGGCTCACACCCCAATGCTAGGATTATGGTATCCAAAGGGATCAGAGTTTGATCCAGTTGGATTCTCAGATGCTGATTATGCTGGTGACAAGGTTGATCGCAAGTCTACATCAGGCACGTGTCATTTTCTTGGACGATCTCTTGTCTGTTGGTCTTCAAAGAAGCAGAACTATTTGTCACTATCAATAGCTAAAGCTGAATACATTGCTGCTGGATCTTGTTGTGCTCAGCTTATGTGGATGAAGCAAACTCTCAAGGACTATGGCATCAACAAGAAGAAGGTGCCCCTCTACTGCTACAATGAAAGCACTATCAAGATTGCTCACAACCCAGTTCAGCACTCAAAGACAAAGCACATTCAGATCCGTCATCACTTTCTTAAAGATCATGTGTTGAAGGAAGACATTCATATCATTCACGTCAACACTGAAGAGCAATTGACAGATATCTTCACAAAGCCCTTGGATGAGAAAAGGTTTTGCAAGCTGCGGTGTGAGCTAAATATCCTAGAATCCTTGAATGTCCAGTGAATGGACACACATCCTAACGCTTATGCATGTAGATGACTTAGGTGCGCAACACACAAAGTAACGTAAGTCTTCAGTTCATGAAGACATACACTCTAAGTGTGAAGACATTAATGTGGAAATTGACTTTGGAGCGCCACAATAATTGTGCATCGTGTCCTGGTCTAATACTTCCTATATGGTGGGTAACGCCACCACCAATCCTTCTTGAAGATTTTAGTTTGGTGTCTCGTTGCATTATCTTCAAAATTGGTTTGGCTTCAACATTGATTTATCTTCATGATTCATCTTCACAATGTTCGATTTGAAGCTCAATTGCCTATCTATCTATAGATTCATATACGTGTTCTGTCCTCTATAGCATTCACCTATAGCTATGTCTTCAAGTTGCCATTTTCTGCACTAGGTGAATGTGATCAGACCCTAACCCCTCCGTGCTTATCTCCTTTATTCTCTCTATCTCTTCATATGCATTCTATTGACATGTGTTGATTGTCTTCACTGTGTCCTTGTCGGTTGAAGATGTAGAGACAATCATTTCAAAAGCTTTTAATATCCTTATCCTTTTACCTGAATCTGGAGAAGACGAAATGACCACCCGACAAACCGGGCGCGCGTGGGGTCATAGCACAATGTTTAAGTTGTTGCATGCATGCCACATGTCCCTCAGATGTGAACCGCAAGGGGCAGCTAAGTAAATTCACTCACCCGATACCTTCCTTATAAATACCCAGCCCCTTGCGGTCATTAAAATCTTACTTCCCTGGCTGTCTCGCTCAAACCCTAGCGCCGTCGCTAGCTTCTGTCATCACCGGAGACGAAGCGCTTCGCTGTCGTAACTTCTCCGTCGTCATCGCCACACCGGCCGCGGACATCTTCCTTTCACCGCTGCCGTAGGTGTCTTCCGCCGCCAAGTTAGGGCGTGGGAGATTGAACTGCTCGGCCTACATCCCTGACTCTTCTAACAGTTCTCGTCTGTTCTTGAGTGGTAATTAAAAGTCTATTTATACTGCATGTTTGATCTGATAAAACTTTCTATATCTTTGAAATGTTTTTCTTCACTTCCAAATCTGAATCTTCCATACTTTGCATCTCATAACTTGCAAGACTTTCACTTATGCTTCACAACTAGTTAGATTTCTCACTTGTACTTATTCATGGATTTGTACAAATCTGGAACCAACTTACATCAATAAGTGAATGTCTTCGCGCTGTGAGGTCAATATCTTCAAACTGATTTATCTTCAAAATCTTCTGAGAATGCATATGACCTCTTCCCCTTCCCTCACATCTCTAATGTTGTCACAGGTACATGTCCGTGGGTGAGTCTCTTGGTTCTCATAGTCTGACTTCATTTGCAGACTTCTTACAGCATCACCTTGAGTCTCCTGAAGCCAGTTCTTGACTGACCAGCAAAGCGAAGCCAATCACTTTTGTGAAGTTAATGGCTGGTGGAAAATCTGCAAAGAATGCGGGAAGACAACGTCGTGATAATACTGCTTTGGACCTGGCTCCTGTTCTCTATAAAATGTACAAGTCTGATCCAGAAGAAAGCTATGGTGAGCGCAAGTCAAGAGTTCAATGGATTCACAGGTACTGGGCTGAACAATGCTTCCTGTATAAATTTGTGACGCCTGAATATGCTGAGAAGAATGCTGTGAGGCCACCCTAGACTGACATTTTGTACAAGAAGCTCCAACCCAAGTCTAAGGCTAAAGTCATTCAAAAAGGCTTCTCTTCCCTGTATGGTAAGGGGGCCAATGCCAGAGAATGCAAATCCGTCCAGTCTCAGATGGTGTCGTGAGGATGATCTCTTTGAAGAAAATTATAAGTTTGCCAAGGCTTCTGCTGTTCAAAACAAGAAAGACCTTGGGTTTGACTTCAACCCAGGTCCATCTAAACCAAGGCCTGATGGCAGCCGTGAAGCCGAACCAAATCTTATTGGTCCCTTCAATAGCTTTGATGGGTTTCTCACACATATCGCTGAGCAAAGAGCGAGTGTAGATGCTGCTCGAGATGAGCAGCTGTCTGAAGACTCTGAACCCCTGAAGCCTGAGAAGAAATCAAAGGCTTCAAAGCCTGCATCTGCTCCAAAAGCTTCAGGAGTGAAGCCATTGAAAATTAGACCTCCTGAATCCAGTGTGCATTTTGAAGACCTGTCTCGTACTTCTGCAAAGAAGAAGAAAATCTCTGGGTAAGGCCTTACTCCAGCAAGCATCCTTCTAAATGATGAAGATATAGTCGATCTATCAAGCGATGAAGATCTTGCTGATGATGCCCTTGAGCTGCTGATCAAGAGAAAATAGGAGGTCGAGATCTTCAATGATCTGCCTCTGCTTGATGCTGATATATTGAACAATTTTATTGATGAATGGTTTGAAGACACCTCTCTTACCATTAATGATCTGCAGCAGCCCATTGGCTTCAGTGTGACATTCCAAGGCTGCATTGCCAAAGAGCTTGCCATCGCTCAACAGGTCATTGAGCAGAAAAATAAGATTGATCATGAGAAGGCTATCTTCAAGAAGCATATGGCGAAGCTAAGTGTTACTGACATTCAAAACTTTAAGTTGATGATGGCTGACCTCAAGGCTGAATTTATCAAGCATCGAGATAAAGCCAAAGGCTCCTGAGAGCACCTCAAATACTATGCTAAAAAATGTGTTCAGGCTCACAATGAAGCCTTGAAGTGAAAGGCACTTGGGCACCCTGGCATTGATCCAAGAATGGCAGCAAAGAAGAAGAAGCCAGCTGAAGTTGAAGCCGAAGCTCAAAGGCAAGAGCGACCAAGCATTGTCTTCCGGCCTAGCATGACTGGCTTGAAGCCAAAGGTTCCATTAGCTGCTTCCGAAAGGAAGAAGACCAAGCAAGCTGAGGCTGAAGCTAAAAAGCGCAAGCATCAAGAAGCCTCTGATGCCGCTCCGTCCAAGAAGAAGCTGAAGACAAAATCTTCAAAGTCTACAAGAAAAGATCAAGCTGCTCCTCAAGAGCCTTCGATTGTTGAGCCAATTTCTGTTGCACTACCAGCTTCCTCCAATCGAGAATGTCGTCTGACTGTTCATGAGCCTGCTCCCACATAGGCCCGTGACTCTGAAGAAATTCTAGTTGCTGACACCTGCGCAGCTGAAGACATTGGTCATGAAGACAATGTTGATGATGAAGTCCTTCCTCAAGTATCACAACTATCTCAAAACCCAGTATCATCGCCTGCTCCCACGAGCAGTGAACAAATCAGTATTGGTGGTCCTACGATGCCAATCACTCAAGATGAGTTCTGGGAAGAGCAGCACCCCAACTCCTCGCTCCATGAAGTCATTCCGCGAACTCCACCAACTCAAGTCACTACTCTAGTGATTGGGACTCCCTAGACAATCCCCGAAGACATAGAGCAGACTACTCCATCACCGCATGCATCGCCCTCATTCCGAAGGCTTCGCAAAGGCCCAAGGCCATCTGCCTCTATGTCAAGCATTCCTGAAGAGGATGTGCAAACCACAAGCTCAGTAGCACATCAAGTGTTTCCTGAAGCCATCCCCTCAGAGATTGCTCAGGAGTCTGAAGCCAAAGAGAATGAAGATATTCCGGCTGCATCAGCCGATGAAAGAGAAGGCAAAGAAGTTGTTGTTCCTCCTACTGCACCAAGTGTGACTCCTGAAGTGATTGTGCCTGAGCCTCCAGTGATTGAAGCTTCTGAGGCTGCTGCTGCCACAAATGATGAAGCCAATGACGTTGTCATGGCTGAAGCCAATGAGCAGCCTAAAGCCACTCTTCAGCTTGAAGCCTCGGCCGCCACTGAAGTTCCATATACCATGGCGAGGGCCTTCAATTATGAAGGTGAGTTTATCAGTTTCAAGTGGACAGTTCTCACTCCTCCTGAAGCTCCTGGGCCACAATATGATTACCACATCCAACAAAGGCCTCAGACACAGAAGCCAATAGCAAGACTGCAAAGGCTTCCAAGTGTTGTCACCACTCAGGGCACTTTCAGCGTCTTAAGCCTCAGTGAGCACAACAAATTCTTTGCCAAGGCCAAGAATCCCTACAAGAAGCCTAAGATCTCTTCTGACGGGTCCCTAAAAGAAGCTATTACTTATGCATCTTATTCAACCAGGATAGAATCTTCCCACACAAGTGCCTGTGTTGTGATGCCATGGCTGGACTGCCCTGCCTTGATGAAGCCCTTGATTGCTTCCATGAAGTTGGCTTGCTCCCATTTGTCATCGACAAGAAGCACTGGAATGAAGAGCTTCTACTTCAACTTTATGCCACCCTTCATATCTCATGGTACAACAGGGATCCAAAGACATGGGTCCTTGAGTGGATGTCAGGTGATGTACATCATGAAGCCAAAGCTCAAGATATCATTAAGCTTACTTCCCTGCCGCTCCTGGTGATCTATATGAGCCAGGTTGTCAGTGCTATGAACAAGAGCTTGAAAGCATCTTTCAGAAGCCAGAGCCGAACATGAGCCAAATGCTGAGTATGATGAAGCCATTGCCTGTAGAAGCTGAGTACCCCAAGTAATTACTTGTCAATGACCTCGAGTACCTGCCCCGCACCATATATCATATTCCAAGGCATACTCTATGGCCAGTAAAAGGGCACTCCTCTACTGCAAAGATTGAAGGCACCATGAAGACATTGGTCTTCTATATTCTGAATGGCATCTGTTTCAACACTCATGATTTCTTCATCCGTCAGTTGGCAGCGTCTGGTATTGATCTCTTTGGACTCAAATTCTATGCACCACAGATTATGTGGTTGATTAGACTTCACTCATCCATCAACTATCAAGCTTCAGCACACAATCATGTTGTCTTCCTGCCTGAGGTTGATACGTCTCATGAAGCCATCTATCCAGATCCTACCAAGGCACTAGTGCGTGAAGACCATGCTGCTTTTCAAAGTTTCTCTGCACTAGTTGAAGCCATTCATGTGCCTAATCCCACTACTGCTGCTGCTTCACTTGTTGGTCAGTTTTGGCTGCCGCATCATGCAAACATTAATGCAACCACAAGCACAGTGTGGCACCCCGGCTCAGAGAAGACCGGAATGCCCCGTATTCCAGCCCAGGGACAAGTCCTCTGGAATACGGCATTGTTGGCATAGAACAAATCAGCTCTTTATTACAATGGTTATGGTTACAAATGAACAAGGATTACATTGGCACGATGACACTATGCCTGCCTGGGGGTAGCTCTATGCTAACAGCAGAGTAACTCTCTCGGCAGTGCAACAGCGACGACGATGATGGACTCCACTCCGCAGGGACTCTGGCTAGAAGGCGTCTCCTAGATCGCAAACTCGAGATCCTCGACAAGCAAGCAATCACGGCATGACCTGCAAACTGGCATGACACGCCAGGTGAGTACTTTGAATGTACTCGCAAGCTCACAGCAAACATCAGCATTAAAGCAAAACAACACCATAGCAGTCAATATTAACAAGCCTGGTTATCTAGCAAGATAACTTCTGAAGTAAATGCAGTAAGGTAAAGCATATTTAATTCATACTCCAAATAATCTCGGGATCCACTCCGAACCTGCTCCAAGTCCAATCATGTGGTCATTCGACCCCTCAACTCATAGCCATCCCATGGCTAACATATCATATACCTGATTCCATCTGCACGACAAGTCTAACAAACTTACTCTCCTCCGGGTTGTCTCATAACCCTCAGAATACTCATGAACCACCAAGTACTTCTGATATTACGATGAGTTCTTCCATCATTATCACTACTATGGTTGACCACCTAGTGAGGTCTGGACGGACTGTCCAATACCGTGGACACGGCTATTCGAATAGATTTTACACTCTGCAGAGGTTGCACACTTTACCCACACCATGGAGCACCTGACCTCATGATCCCATTCGGGTGGACCAGCGTTGCTCCAACGAAACCTGCCTGACCCGTGACTCTCCCATCGTACCATCGGCAATCATGCTCCCCCGGAGTCAAGCCCTGGGTGGCCCCCTGTGTCATCGCATGACACCTACCACCGTCGTGGCTAACAAACTAAACTGTCCCAAACGGGGACCTGGATCCATACAACTCAACTGGGCTCACAAGGTTATCGCCGCCTACCTGGCCAGGGTAGCGCGCACGCATAACCTTCCCTGTCAGGCGGTACCGGTGAAAGAGCACGCGATCAGACCAAGTCAAGGCCATCCCATACCGGCAAATGTGGTTGCACGGATAAGTCCGGATAGGTGACTCAAGGTCAACCGACAAAATATCACATCTCCGAATAATATTTCCGTCATAGCTGACCTTCCGATATCATAGAAATCCAATAACCAAAATGCTTAAGCCACTCCTACTAACTCATATGCACATACTATCGGATGAAATCCAAAATAATCATAGACAATGATCTCAACATCATGGCATTAACGAGAGGGTAAACTACTAGTCATTAATAATCCGGCACTCAACATGGTAGTCACCTATCCGAGAATTAACTCAAACATTTCATAATCCAATTCGTTCCACAGATACTCATATTTGTTGATAAAGTAAATAGTTAAACTATGACATTGCAATGCGATGATGCATATGAGAGTTGTGGCTTGCCTGGAGATGAAGGAATCATCGGGAAGGAGTGCGGAGAGGCCGCGGAGTTGATTGCCGGAAACAGTTCTCTCCCGAAGGGGCTGTTTACGGGCAAGGGCAAAATGGTCATTTCCACTATAGGACCACATAGTGAAAATGATACCAACACGACGGGCTCGATGAGACGAAGACGTGGGCTTTGGAATCACCTCATTTGGAGTTGGGATCAAAAAGTTATGAAGTGTTTTCTGCTAGGGACCTATTTGCAAAGAAAAACTTCACAATCTGGGCCTGGACAAAAAACTGAAAGCCTCTTTTAGGAAAATATGTTTTCCAGAGAGGAAAACATATTCTGGCTCGAAGAAGAAGTGAAATGTTCTTTCGGTGGATGAAAGCGTACTCCCTTGGAGTACGTCTCCACTTATCCACGTCATCAGCGGCGGGACCGGGCTCCGGGGTCGCCGACGT
This sequence comes from Thinopyrum obtusiflorum, assembly GCA_036873465.1. Taxonomy (NCBI): domain Eukaryota; kingdom Viridiplantae; phylum Streptophyta; class Magnoliopsida; order Poales; family Poaceae; genus Thinopyrum; species Thinopyrum obtusiflorum. Next base: position 128,471 of record JAAAWM010012031.1, read on the forward strand.
GTGGGTCCCGCGCGGCTTCTCTCTCCTCCTTTCTTCTCTTCTTCTATCTCCCGACGCGCGCCCGCAGTACAGAGGAGGGCCGCCGGCGCCGGCGCTTGCCCGGCCGACTCCGGCCACCTTCCGCTGAGCTCGGCACACCGTCGTGCTCGGGAGATCAAGCCGCATCCATCCATGGAGTGCCCGGGCCTCGAGGGGGTTAGGAGCGGGTGCACATCCGACCGAGGTGGACGGCGGCGACAGACGAAGTTAAGCTCGAGGCTATGGTCAAGGAGAGGACGGGGAGAGATGCTGGGGAGGTCAGTTGGGGACTAGGTGGGGCTCTGGTGGGGGTAGAAGGAGGGGAGGGGCTCGGCTCCGGGCGAATTGGAGAAGATGGTCGCGGCGGCCATGGCGGCGATGGCGGGGCAGAGGAGCTCCTCGAGCTCATGTGAGAGGCTAGAGAGGGCTCTAGGAACAAGGTGAGGTCGTGGATGAGGAGAGACACGATCCGGGGTGCTTAAATAGGCAGGGGAGGGGGAGACAGGGCATGGCGCCGCCACAGTACACTGCACAGCTCCGACGATGGCCGGGCTCGTCACGGGGGTGAGGGAGGGGACGGGTGAGGCAGAGGATAGGCTCATGGATTAGTAGACAACACCGGGAAGCAGAAGAAATGGACAGGGCGAGGACCGTGTCAAGCGGGGCACAGTGCACCCATGGCCGCTCGTCGGCTAGCTCCGGCGAGGAGGTTTCGAGAGGGGGCAGAGGGTCGAGGGTAATGGGTGAAGCACGGGGAGTCAGGTCGACACGCCCAGACGCGCGAAACTCACCGAGACGGAGCTGCCCGACACATCCTGATGCCCAGAGCGCGGCCAACGCTGCCAGAGCACGTGAAATAACATGCCAAGGGGGCAGTCACCACGGGCACTGGCATGAAGAGGACAAGAGAGTCTGCCTTGAGCTGTCTAGTGATGAGTCCCGGCATCATAGGGGCTATGGGAGTTGATGGATCAAGAGAAAGAGCCAAGGAGAGATGTGAGGCTTCGAGTAAAGTTTGCTGCAGCAAACTTGGCCGCGCCCTGGTGATCAACAGGGAATTTATTGGGGTCAATGGCGTTGTCTGGGGTGATTAGCTTAGGAAGGACTATGATCCTGGAGGTTTTGAGGGGATTTGGACCACAACATAACCTACTTGCTTTGCAACTGCCATTTGGGTCCAGAAACTTGATCAGGAAGGTGCACTCACATGGAGTATCAACTTGAGTAGATCATGATGATTTGGACAGGTGATGATGCTGTAAAAATTTCATACCAATTGGACAAGCCAAAATGGTACTTATTTCACAAACATCCTCACTGTCCAGAAACTTGGGAAAATTCTAGAGGAATATTGGCTCCATTAATTGATCCCAAAATTGATGGAGAGAGGTTTTATGGTCATGAGAATGCTCTGGTAAATTTTCAGCCAAAATGAAGCAATATAAAATATACTTGCTTCACAACCTGAAAATATTAGCAAAATCAAAGATTTGGTCTTATGCTCACATAGATGATTGGATAGGTCTGAAATTTGGTGTAGAGTCATGATTTGAGCACATTCAGATGCTTGAAAAATTTCAACTTATTTGGATTCTCCTAGCTAGCACTTGTTTCACAAAGCTTCCAGTTGAACAGAAACTTTGAAAATTAGCCAAGGGAGATTTAATATCCAAATAAAGTTGAATTTTGGCATGTGGCCATGATATGGATAGGAAAGAATGCCCAAAAAGTTTGAGGTCAAACAAGCAAGGATAAATAGCACTTCCTTCACAAAGTGCCATTTAGGGCAAAATAGGAAAATAATTATTTGTGAATTATTTTTGGACATGGCAAGGAATATTTTGGCATATTTGAGGAATATATGTCCCAAAGGATTTATGAGAATTATTTGGGGATTTTTGGAATGATGGAAATGTGAGTTGCTTCCCAACTCAGGGCAAACAGGGTTATTCCTTTAATAGAAAAAGGAATATTCCCAAGAAAAAGAATATTGGGATTGGTCCAAGATGGAAATGACATGATCTTGGGATGATTTTGAGGTTGGCAAGCCACTCGGGAAGAAAAGTGAAGGGTGATCCCTCCGGGTTTCAAAACTACTAAGCCACAGAAAAGCAAATCCAAACCAAAATCAAAAGAAAAAGAAAATGGGCAAAATCCAGGGTGTTACAAACCTACCCCCCTTAAAGAAATCTCGTCCTTGAGATTTGGTTGCTCAAGGATCAAACATGAATATTTCCACTTGAGGAAACCGTTTCGAACTCGGGTTTCCTTTTTACTTTTGTATAATGTTCCCACTAAATTTTATAGGGCTGACTACCTTGCTTCGGGGTGGTTTGCTTTACTGGAACCTTTTTTCCGGCAAATCTTACCTCATATGTTATTCTGACTCCAATCCTTTTATGTCTGCTATCCTGTCTGGGGCAATAAGTTACCTTGACCAACTATGTGCCCTGTTCATAAGTCTGAGGGTGATTCCTCATGGACGTGTCGTGACGAAGTTCAATACGGACAACCGTTCACTGAGTTGTGAACAGATTCTCTTGGTGAACTCAAAATCTTTTACTCATTGCATTGGGTGACTTCAAATGGCTATGTGTCCTCCAGGCTCAAAACAGTACTCTGAATCGTACTTTCTCCTGACAGAATCTGACTTCACGCATGGATTGCTAGGTCATCTTGGCTATCTTCACTGTCCTGGGTATAAGACTCCTACCAAATGTTTGACTATCACCTATTGCGACTAGCATAAAGGTGTACGGTCTCATTGTGATATTATTCTTAGACTTGGCTGACGGTGGTCCTGGCAGCAGAATCTTGTTCACGGCAGGCTAGTCTTTAACTGATTCCCATCTGTGAAGACACATGCTTCGAGACTATTGTTCATCCTTTTGATTACTCAGTGTGTCGGTACCTCTATATGGATGGTAGGCCGTGTAATGCTTCAACATGGTTGCTGAATTCCAACTGCCGAGTTAATCTTTTGACTGACCTGACCAGCTTGGTTGCCCTCTTCTGACAATTCTGAGCATATTTGGTTGGCTGGGCGGGTTGTCTTGATATGGGGTCCTTGCAAATGGGATAGACCCTGTGGGTATGTACCCATGGTGGTCGGTATCGATCCCGACTGCTCTGAGTATCTGTACCATGTTGATCTTGCAACCATTATCATACCTTGCTCCTTCATTATGGTTTTCCTTTCTTGGATCCTTTGCTGAAAGAACTTGGCTTACTATGCTCTTGATTCTTTGGGTGACCATAGGTGTTGTCAGGTGCAATATTCTGGCAGGCGTATTACTTTACAAGTTGTAGCTGTAGGGTAACGACCGTCTGAACCCTTGAATAAAACCAACAAATAAACCAGTAGCCACCAGAATGGTCTTTACAACTCAGATCTGGGACATTACTGGAGTAACTCAACCCCGACTCAAGACAACTAAAAAGCAGCTCAGAGCATGAGACGGTGTCGATAAGAAGAAAGTAGCAGCTCCCTAAGACGGCCGAAAGACAGCTCAGAGCATAGGGTCACTGCTATGGAGAGAAATTCAATAACTGCCCGAGACGGCTGAAAAGCAGCTCAGAACACGGGCAGTTGCTGACAAGAGAAATAAAAAAGTCGGCATCCACCCCAGACGGCCGGAAACAGCTCAGAACACAGGCGTGGTGCCATTATCCATGAAAATGGGCAAGGGTTCATCCGCGTCCCATACAGCTCACTATCATGCAGGTATGAGCATAATAATTTGAACATACTAGAATAACACAGAGCAATGTTATAGGGCATATATCAGTTGGTCGACTTGCTCCGTAGGTTGTTGGTCAACACACCGAAGTGTATAACTGGCGTTCTCTTCTTCTTACATAGCTCATGCAGTAGTCAAATCCTTACCGGGCTGGCATCATTGTATGAGTAACCCATATGACCTTGGCAGCATGTCCACCATATCTATGGAAACATGTGTAGCTGGCCACTTGATTTCCCGAGGCAGGCTTGTGTCCTGACTGATTTTAGACCAACTGTTGCAGATCTGACCCTGGGGATGCATTGTCATATGCTTGCATCGGAAGATGTCCATGTGTCATATCGAGGAAGACACAGGCATCTGGCGTTGTACGCTTCTCAGGTAGCTTGTAGGGAAAGACTGGGTTGCTTACATCTGAAGCTTTCTTTAGGTCATATGCGGACTGAGTGCAGATATGTATATATATATATACCTTGATATTACTGCTGTCGGTTACTTGTTGTAGGCAACAGGGTATTTGGCTATCCTTCTTGCTGAACACCACATTCATAACACATTCTGGCTTGCTTCCAAGACATAGCAGGGTTCAAATTATACTCATAGCCGACTCAAACCTTGCATATATGAATCATACCTTTGGCACAAAATGCACTGTGGATCATGTACACAATTTGCCTTCCTGCTGATGCGATCATTACTGCTGTGAAGATTGCACATTGAGGTATACTTGATGCTGATAATCAATCCAGCCAGGATATCATCTATATTCAGGCCCGATATTTCCGATATAACCCAGTCTGGTGAAAATTCCATATTGCTGAGCTGAGCTTCCAAATGACCGTCTCTTCACTGATTTCTTTGAGTCCAGTGTCGGTGAGCAACTTCCATAAGGGGAAAATAAGGTAACACCAAGGGCCCAAAGAAAGAAGGAAAAGGAATAACAAAAACACACAAAGCAACAAGATCACACCCAAGCAATATCACATTCTACAGCTATTCACAGCAATAATATGCATTCCTACTTAAGAACACAAATCTCGCAAGAACTCCGGTATTACGGTCTAACATGCTGTGACGATGTGCACGAAAGTGAATCAATGTGTGGAAGAAAATTGGTGTAAACAAGGCTACACCAGACACGAGCTTGACACGGATGGAGCCGGTGGCGAGGACGAACTTGGTGATCGGGGTTAGAACACAGGAGTGGCGACCACATCATCATCAAGCGTACGGAATAAAACCATACACGTCCAAGGAATAGATGGTGCAATGAGATAGTGGTGGAGAGAAAGGCTTGCAGGCATTACCCTTTTCTGATAGCAAAGATCAGTAAGGTTTGCCGAAGCGGCTAGAGGAATGGCACGATCCGGGATAGAAGTTGTCTATCACCGAAACGATAGGGGAGTTGGAAGGGAATAGGTTGGTGTGGTACCGGTGCATCAATCCGACAAGGGATCGACACCACCAAGCACCTTGGCATCACTCCGCTGGGACGAAGATGACACCACACCAAGGAACAAATATGCAAACTGGAGAGCGCAGGTAGGGAATCAAAACCGATGGCACCTACACTCACCAGATCCATCGTTAGTGATAAGATATCTAGTCTATATGCATGCTATGTAACAAACAAATGCAACAAACAAGTGCAGCAACCAACTGGATCCTATACTACCGGTTACTAACGCTCGCGCCTAGACCGCGCGTCCTATAGCCAAACTTGGCTCTGATACCAACTCTTGTGGCACCCCAGCTCAGAGAAGACCGGAACGCCCCGTATTCCAGCCCAGGGACAAGTCCTCTGGAATACGGCACTGTTGGCATAGAACAAATCAGCTCTTTATTACAATGGTTATGGTTACAAAGGTACAAGGATTACATTGGCACGGCGACACTATGCCTGCCTAGGGGTAGCTCTATGCTAACAGCGGAGTAACTCTCTCGGCAGCGGAATAATGACGATGGTGATGGACTCCACTCCGCAGGGACTCTGGCTAGAACGCGTGTCCTAGATCGCAAACTCGAGATCCTCGACAAGCAAGCAATCATGGCATGACCTGCAAATTGGCATGACACGCCAGGTGAGAACTTTGAATGTACTCCCAAGCTCACAGCAAACATCAGCATTAAAGCAAAACAACATCATAGCGGTCAATATTAACAAGCCTGGTTATCTAGCAAGATAACTTCTGAAGTAAATGCAGTAAGGTAAAGCATATTTAATTCATACTCCGAGTAATCTCGGGATCCACTCCGAACCTGCTCCAAGTCCAATCATGTGGTCATCCGACCCCTCAACTCATAGCCATCCCATGGCTAACATATCATATACCTGATTCCATCTGCACGACAAGTCTGACAAACTTACTCTCCTCCGGGTTGTCTCACAACCCTCAGAATACTCATGAACCACCGAGTACTTCTGATATTACGACGAGTTCTTCCATCATTATCACTACTATGGTTGACCACCTAGTGAGGTCTGGACGGACTGTCCAATACCATGGACATGGCTATTCGAATAGATTTTACACTCTGCAGAGGTTGCGCACTTTACCCACACCATGGAGCACCTGACCTCGTGATCCCATTCGGGTGGACCAGCGTTGCTCCAACGAAACCTGCCTGGAGTCAAGCCCTGGGTGGCCCCTGTGTCACCGCGTGACACCTGCCACCATCGTGGCTAACAAACTAAACTGTCCCAAACAGGGACTTGGATCCATACAACTCAACTGGGCTCACAAGGTTATCGCCGCCTACCGGGCCAGGGTAGCGCGCACGCATAACCTTCCCTGTCAGGCGATACCGGTGAAAGAGCACGCGATCAGACCAAGTCAAGGTCATCCCATACCGGTAAATGTGGTTGCACGGATAAGTCCGGACAGGTGACTCAAGGTCAACCGACTAAATATCACATCTCCGAATAATATTTCCGTCATAGCTGACCTTCCGATATCATAGTAATCCAATAACCAAAATCCTTAAGCCACTGCTACTAACTCATATGCACATACTATCGGATGAAATCCAAAATAATCATAGACAGTGATCTCAACATCATGGCATCAACGAGAGGGTAAACTACTAGTCATTAATAATCCGGCACTCAATACGGTAGTCACCTATCCGAGAATTAACTCAAACATTTCATAATCCAATTCGTTCCACAGATACTCATATTTGTTGATAGAGTAAATAGTTAAACTATGGCATTGTAATGCGATGATGTAGATGAGAGTTGTGGCTTGCCTGGAGATGAAGGAATCATCGGGAAGGAGTGCGGAGAGGCCGCGGAGTTGATTGCCGGAAACAGTTCTCTCCTGGAGGGGCTGTTTACAGGCAAGGGCAAAATGGTCATTTCCACTATAGTACCACATAGTGAAAATGATACCAACACGACGGGCTCGATGAGACGAAGACGTGGGCTTTGGAATCACCTCATTTGGAGTTGGGATCAAAAAGTTATGAAGTGTTTTCTGCCAGGGACCTATTTGCAAAGAAAAACTTCACAATCTGGCCTGGACAGAAAACTGAAAGCGTCTTTTAGGAAAATACGTTTTCCAGAGAGGAAAACGTATTCTGGCTCGAAGAAGAAGTGAAATGCGCTTTCGGTGGATGAAAGCGTACTCCCCTGGAGTACGTCTCCACTTATCCACGTCATCAGCGGCGGGACCGGGCTCCAGGGTCGCTGACGTGTGGGTCCCACGTGGCTTCTCTCTCCTCCTTTCTTCTCTTCTTCTAGCTACCGACACGCGCCCGTAGTACAGAGGAGGGCCGCCGGCACCGGCACCGGTGCTTGCCCGGCCGACTCTGGCCACCTTCCGCTGAGCTCGGCACACCGTCGTGCTCGGGAGATCAAGCCGCATTCATCCATGGATTGCCCGGGCCTCGAGGGGGTTAGGAGCGGGTGCACATCCGACCGAGGCGGACGGCGATGACTGACAAAGTTGAGCTCGAGGCTATGGTCAAGGAGAGGAGGGGGAGAGATGCTGGGGAGGTCAGTTGGGGACTAGGTGGGGCTCTGGTGGGGGTAGAAGGAGGGGAGGGGCTCGGCTCCGGGCGAATTGGAGAAGATGGCCGCGGCGGCCATGGCGGCGATGGCGGGGCAGAGGAGCTCCTCGAGCTCATGTGAGAGGCTAGGGAGGGCTCTAGGAAGGAGGTGAGGTCGTGGATGAGGAGAGACGCGGTCTGGGGCTGCTTAAATAGGCCGGGGAGGGGGAGACAGGGCCTGGTGCCACCACAGTACACTGCACAGCTCCGGGGATGGCCGGGCTCATCACGGGGGCGAGGGAGGGGACGGGTGAGCCAGAGGATAGGCTCACGGATTAGTAGACGACGCCAGGAAGTAGAAGAAACGGACAGAGCGAGGACCCGGTCAAGCGGGGCACAGTGCACCCGTGGCCGCTCGTCGGCTAGCTCCGGCGAGGAGGTTTCGAGAGGGGGCAGAGGGTCGAGGGCGACGGGTGAAGCACGGGGAGTCAGGTCGGCACGCCCAGACGCACGAAACTCGCCGAGACGGAGCTGCCCGACACGTCCCAATGCCCAGAGCGCAGCCAACGCTGCCAGAGCGTGTGAAATAACATGCCAAGGGGGCAGTCACCACGGGCACTGGCCTGAAGAGGACAAGAGAGCCTACCCTGAGCTGTCTAGTGATGAGTCCCGACATCATAGGGGCTGTGGGAGTTGATGGATCAAGAGAAAGAGCCAAGGAGAGATGTGAGGCTTCGAGTAAAGTTTGCTGCAGCAAACTTGGCTGCGCACTGGTGATCAACAGGGAATTTATTGGGGTCAATGGCGTTGTCTGGGGTGATTAGCTTAGGAAGGACTATGATCCTGGAGGTTTTGAGGGGATTTGGACCACAAAATAACCTACTTGCTTTGCAACTGCCATTTGGGTCCAGAAACTTGATCAGGAAGGTGCACTCACATGGAGTATCAACTTGAGTAGATCATGATGATTTGGACAGGTGATGATGCTGTAAAAATTTCATACCAATTGGACAAGCCAAAATGGTACTTGTTTCACAAACATCCTCACTGTCCAGAAACTTGGGAAAATTCTAGAGGAATATTGGCTCCATTAATTGATCCCAAAATTGATGGAGAGAGGTTTTATGGTCATGAGAATGCTCTAGTAAATTTTCAGCCAAAATGAAGCAATATAAAATATACTTGCTTCACAACCTGAAAATATTAGCAGAATCAAAGATTTGGTCCTATGCTCACATAGATGATTGGATAGGTCTAAAATTTGGTGTAGAGTCATGATTTGAGCACATTCAGACGCTTGAAAAATTTCAACTTATTTGGATTCTCCTAGCTAGCACTTGTTTCACAAAGCTTCCAGTTGAACAGAAACTTTGAAAATTAGCCAAGGGAGATTTAATATCCAAATAAAGTTGAATTTTGGCATGTGGCCATGATATGGATAGGAAAGAATGCCCAAAAAGTTTGAGGTCAAACAAGCAAGGATAAATAGCACTTCCTTCACAAAGTGCCATTTAGGGCAGAATAGGAACAGAATTATTTGTGAATTATTTTTGGATGTGGCAAGGAATATTTTGGCATATTTGAGGAATATATGTCCCAAAGGATTTATGAGAATTATTTGGGGATTTTTGGAATGATGGAAATGTGAGTTGCTTCCCAACTCAGGGCAAATAGGGTTATTCCTTTAATAGAAAAAGGAATATTCCCAAGAAAAAGAATATTGGGGGGGGGGGGGGGGGGGGGGGGGGGGGGGGGGGGGGGGGGGGGGGGGGGGGGGGGGGGGGGGGGGGGGGGGGGGGGGGGGGGGGGGGGGGGGGGGGGGGGGGGGGGGATCCAAACCAAAATCAAAAGAAAAAGAAAATGGGCAAAATCCAGGGTGTTACACACAGTTCCACGAAGGCATCTGAAGCGTGCATGAGTCCTTAATGACAGAGAACTTCTTGTTTCTCTGCATCAGAAGCATGATAAGCATCATGACTAGATGAAGCATCAGATGCAAAGTCTTCTTGTGGATGTCAATTGCATTCGCAACCTCTCCACCAAGAATTCTTTTGTTGCTCATGAAGCCTGTCGGCGTGCCTGGAAGAGCCTCACTCTGCTATGCTCTGAAGATGAACTCACTATAGATGCCTTCACTGAAAGATTCAAGTTTGACTCCAGGCCTCCAGAATCTGCAAGTTGGCGTCCCACTCTGTCTATTGAAAATTCTGACTACTCTTCATCATCTCCAACTGTTGTTGCTCGAGTTATTGATGAGGAGGACGATGCCACTTCACCAGCTATGGCTTCTCTGCATCACGATGCTGCATCAGGCCCAACTGCACCGCCCAACTCCAACGTCGACCCGGCTGCCCCAACATCTTCACCAACACCTCAGGGGAACGTGTAGACACTCAATGTTTTCATGCCTTTTTGGTCATTCGATGCCAAAAGGGGGAGAAGCATATGAGTTGATAGTCTTCAAGCGGGTTCATATGGGTCGGGTGCTATATTTTGTTTAAGTTTTGCAACTCTTATTTTTGAACTGTTGGTTTTGAGTTGTAACACTTAAGTCCAGATGGGATGTCTGCTACATTTTCTGCTATCTTTGATTGCGTGGTTAAATTCCTATCTTATGCGCATGAAGTCATTCTGCAGACGCCCATTTTTCATTGTGCATGTCATTGTCTTCATACTTTTTATATGCACGATGAATTGACTTCATGAATTGAAGGAGATCTCCACAAAGCAAAACCTGCAATGTGCATTTGCATTCAAAAGCAAACTACTTATATGCACATCTTCAGGGGGAGCCCTTCTAACTTCATGAAGCCAATGACCACATACTTTAACTTTCACAGGGGGGGGGGGGGGGGGGGGGGGGGGGGGGGGGGGGGGGGGGGGGGGGGGGGGGGGGGGGGGGGGGGGGGGGGGGGGGGGGGGGGGGGGGGGGGGGGGGGGGGGGGGGGGGGGGGGGGGGGGGGGGGGGGGGGGGGGGGGGGGGGGGGGGGGGGGGGGGGGGGGGGGGGGGGGGGGGGGGGGGGGGGGGGGGGGGGGGGGGGGGGGGGGGGGGGGGGGGGGGGGGGGGGGGGGGGGGGGGGGGGGGGGGGGGGGGGGGGGGGGGGGGGGGGGGGGGGGGGGGGGGGGGGGGGGGGGGGGGGGGGGGGGGGGGGGGGGGGGGGGGGGGGGGGGGGGGGGGGGGGGGGGGGGGGGGGGGGGGGGGGGGGGGGGGGGGGGGGGGGGGGGGGGGGGGGGGGGGGGGGGGGGGGGGGGGGGGGGGGGGGGGGGGGGGGGGGGGGGGGGGGGGGGGGGGGGGGGGGGGGGGGGGGGGGGGGGGGGGGGGGGGGGGGGGGGGGGGGGGGGGGGGGGGGGGGGGGGGGGGGGGGGGGGGGGGGGGGGGGGGGGGGGGGGGGGGGGGGGGGGGGGGGGGGGGGGGGGGGGGGGGGGGGGGGGGGGGGGGGGGGGGGGGGGGGGGGGGGGGGGGGGGGGGGGGGGGGGGGGGGGGGGGGGGGGGGGGGGGGGGGGGGGGGGGGGGGGGGGGGGGGGGGGGGGGGGGGGGGGGGGGGGGGGGGGGGGGGGGGGGGGGGGGGGGGGGGGGGGGGGGGGGGGGGGGGGGGGGGGGGGGGGGGGGGGGGGGGGGGGGGGGGGGGGGGGGGGGGGGGGGGGGGGGGGGGGGGGGGGGGGGGGGGGGGGGGGGGGGGGGGGGGGGGGGGGGGGGGGGGGGGGGGGGGGGGGGGGGGGGGGGGGGGGGGGGGGGGGGGGGGGGGGGGGGGGGGGGGGGGGGGGGGGGGGGGGGGGGGGGGGGGGGGGGGGGGGGGGGGGGGGGGGGGGGGGGGGGGGGGGGGGGGGGGGGGGGGGGGGGGGGGGGGGGGGGGGGGGGGGGGGGGGGGGGGGGGGGGGGGGGGGGGGGGGGGGGGGGGGGGGGGGGGGGGGGGGGGGGGGGGGGGGGGGGGGGGGGGGGGGGGGGGGGGGGGGGGGGGGGGGGGGGGGGGGGGGGGGGGGGGGGGGGGGGGGGGGGGGGGGGGGGGGGGGGGGGGGGGGGGGGGGGGGGGGGGGGGGGGGGGGGGGGGGGGGGGGGGGGGGGGGGGGGGGGGGGGGGGGGGGGGGGGGGGGGGGGGGGGGGGGGGGGGGGGGGGGGGGGGGGGGGGGGGGGGGGGGGGGGGGGGGGGGGGGGGGGGGGGGGGGGGGGGGGGGGGGGGGGGGGGGGGGGGGGGGGGGGGGGGGGGGGGGGGGGGGGGGGGGGGGGGGGGGGGGGGGGGGGGGGGGGGGGGGGGGGGGGGGGGGGGGGGGGGGGGGGGGGGGGGGGGGGGGGGGGGGGGGGGGGGGGGGGGGGGGGGGGGGGGGGGGGGGGGGGGGGGGGGGGGGGGGGGGGGGGGGGGGGGGGGGGGGGGGGGGGGGGGGGGGGGGGGGGGGGGGGGGGGGGGGGGGGGGGGGGGGGGGGGGGGGGGGGGGGGGGGGGGGGGGGGGGGGGGGGGGGGGGGGGGGGGGGGGGGGGGGGGGGGGGGGGGGGGGGGGGGGGGGGGGGGGGGGGGGGGGGGGGGGGGGGGGGGGGGGGGGGGGGGGGGGGGGGGGGGGGGGGGGGGGGGGGGGGGGGGGGGGGGGGGGGGGGGGGGGGGGGGGGGGGGGGGGGGGGGGGGGGGGGGGGGGGGGGGGGGGGGGGGGGGGGGGGGGGGGGGGGGGGGGGGGGGGGGGGGGGGGGGGGGGGGGGGGGGGGGGGGGGGGGGGGGGGGGGGGGGGGGGGGGGGGGGGGGGGGGGGGGGGGGGGGGGGGGGGGGGGGGGGGGGGGGGGGGGGGGGGGGGGGGGGGGGGGGGGGGGGGGGGGGGGGGGGGGGGGGGGGGGGGGGGGGGGGGGGGGGGGGGGGGGGGGGGGGGGGGGGGGGGGGGGGGGGGGGGGGGGGGGGGGGGGGGGGGGGGGGGGGGGGGGGGGGGGGGGGGGGGGGGGGGGGGGGGGGGGGGGGGGGGGGGGGGGGGGGGGGGGGGGGGGGGGGGGGGGGGGGGGGGGGGGGGGGGGGGGGGGGGGGGGGGGGGGGGGGGGGGGGGGGGGGGGGGGGGGGGGGGGGGGGGGGGGGGGGGGGGGGGGGGGGGGGGGGGGGGGGGGGGGGGGGGGGGGGGGGGGGGGGGGGGGGGGGGGGGGGGGGGGGGGGGGGGGGGGGGGGGGGGGGGGGGGGGGGGGGGGGGGGGGGGGGGGGGGGGGGGGGGGGGGGGGGGGGGGGGGGGGGGGGGGGGGGGGGGGGGGGGGGGGGGGGGGGGGGGGGGGGGGGGGGGGGGGGGGGGGGGGGGGGGGGGGGGGGGGGGGGGGGGGGGGGGGGGGGGGGGGGGGGGGGGGGGGGGGGGGGGGGGGGGGGGGGGGGGGGGGGGGGGGGGGGGGGGGGGGGGGGGGGGGGGGGGGGGGGGGGGGGGGGGGGGGGGGGGGGGGGGGGGGGGGGGGGGGGGGGGGGGGGGGGGGGGGGGGGGGGGGGGGGGGGGGGGGGGGGGGGGGGGGGGGGGGGGGGGGGGGGGGGGGGGGGGGGGGGGGGGGGGGGGGGGGGGGGGGGGGGGGGGGGGGGGGGGGGGGGGGGGGGGGGGGGGGGGGGGGGGGGGGGGGGGGGGGGGGGGGGGGGGGGGGGGGGGGGGGGGGGGGGGGGGGGGGGGGGGGGGGGGGGGGGGGGGGGGGGGGGGGGGGGGGGGGGGGGGGGGGGGGGGGGGGGGGGGGGGGGGGGGGGGGGGGGGGGGGGGGGGGGGGGGGGGGGGGGGGGGGGGGGGGGGGGGGGGGGGGGGGGGGGGGGGGGGGGGGGGGGGGGGGGGGGGGGGGGGGGGGGGGGGGGGGGGGGGGGGGGGGGGGGGGGGGGGGGGGGGGGGGGGGGGGGGGGGGGGGGGGGGGGGGGGGGGGGGGGGGGGGGGGGGGGGGGGGGGGGGGGGGGGGGGGGGGGGGGGGGGGGGGGGGGGGGGGGGGGGGGGGGGGGGGGGGGGGGGGGGGGGGGGGGGGGGGGGGGGGGGGGGGGGGGGGGGGGGGGGGGGGGGGGGGGGGGGGGGGGGGGGGGGGGGGGGGGGGGGGGGGGGGGGGGGGGGGGGGGGGGGGGGGGGGGGGGGGGGGGGGGGGGGGGGGGGGGGGGGGGGGGGGGGGGGGGGGGGGGGGGGGGGGGGGGGGGGGGGGGGGGGGGGGGGGGGGGGGGGGGGGGGGGGGGGGGGGGGGGGGGGGGGGGGGGGGGGGGGGGGGGGGGGGGGGGGGGGGGGGGGGGGGGGGGGGGGGGGGGGGGGGGGGGGGGGGGGGGGGGGGGGGGGGGGGGGGGGGGGGGGGGGGGGGGGGGGGGGGGGGGGGGGGGGGGGGGGGGGGGGGGGGGGGGGGGGGGGGGGGGGGGGGGGGGGGGGGGGGGGGGGGGGGGGGGGGGGGGGGGGGGGGGGGGGGGGGGGGGGGGGGGGGGGGGGGGGGGGGGGGGGGGGGGGGGGGGGGGGGGGGGGGGGGGGGGGGGGGGGGGGGGGGGGGGGGGGGGGGGGGGGGGGGGGGGGGGGGGGGGGGGGGGGGGGGGGGGGGGGGGGGGGGGGGGGGGGGGGGGGGGGGGGGGGGGGGGGGGGGGGGGGGGGGGGGGGGGGGGGGGGGGGGGGGGGGGGGGGGGGGGGGGGGGGGGGGGGGGGGGGGGGGGGGGGGGGGGGGGGGGGGGGGGGGGGGGGGGGGGGGGGGGGGGGGGGGGGGGGGGGGGGGGGGGGGGGGGGGGGGGGGGGGGGGGGGGGGGGGGGGGGGGGGGGGGGGGGGGGGGGGGGGGGGGGGGGGGGGGGGGGGGGGGGGGGGGGGGGGGGGGGGGGGGGGGGGGGGGCTTTATGTCAAATTATAGACTATTGCTTTGAATCACTTATGTCTTAATATTCACACCATGATTAGTTATATGATCAAGTTTATGCTAGGTAGCATTCCACATCAAAAATTATCTTTTTTATCATTTATCTACTCGAGGACAAGCAGGAATTAAGCTTGGGGATGCTGATACGTCTCCGTCGTATCTATAATTTTTGATTGTTTCATGCCAATATTATACAACTTTCACACATTTTTGGCAACATTTTATATGATTTATTGGACTAATCTATTGATCCAGTGCCCAGTGCCAGTTCCTATTTTCTGCAAGTTTTTTGTTTCGCAGAATATCCATATCAAATGAAGTCCAAACGCGATAAAATTTTACGGAGAATTATTTTGGAATATTTGTGATTTTTGGGAGGTGGAATCAACACAAACGGGGGCCCACAACCACCACAAGACACATGGGTGCGCCAGGCAGCCCGGGTGCATGGTGGTGGGTTGTGCCCTCCTCGTAAGTCGGTTGGAGCTCTACTTCGAGCGCAAGGAAGCTTATATCCGAAAAAAAAATCATGTTAATGGATCAAATTATTTCGTGGATTGGATTTCACTTACCTGTCTACGGTTCCCTTCTGTGTGCTTGGGATAGGTGTTTTGTATAAATGTTTCGTCTCAGCGCAATCGGAGTTACGGATCTTCGGATATTTAAGAAACGGTTTTCGGCCAGATCTGGGGAGAGCAAAACAGAAGAGAACAGAGAGGGAGATCCAATCTTGGAGGGGCTCCTGCCCCTCCGCCACCATGGAGGCCATGGACGAGAGGGGGAACTCTCCTTCCATCTAGGGGGGAGGCCAAGGAACAAGAAGGAGGGGGGCTCTCTCCCCCTCTCTCCCGGTGGCGCCGGAGTGCCGCCGGGGCTAGGATCGTGACGGCGATCTACATCAACTACTTTGCTACCGTCAACACCAACTTTCTCCCCCTCTATGCAGCGGTGTAATACCTCTCTTCCCCACTATAATCTCTACTTAAACATGGTGCTCAACAATATATATTATTTCCCAATGATATGTGGTTATCCTATGATGTTTGAGTAGATCCGTTTTGTCTTATGGGTTGATAAATGATCATGATTGGTTTGAGTTGTATATTTTATTTTGGTGCTATCCTTTGGTGCCCATCATATGAGTGCGCGTGTGGATCACACCATATGGTTAGTTGAAGGTGCTAGTTATCGACTAGAGGGGGGTGAATAGGCAATTTTTATGAAAGTATTCGAAAGAAGCAATGTCTTCGAAGACAGACAACCAAATAGCACCTATATGATATGCAGCGGAAGATAAACTACACTAGGCAGGCCATAGTCAAGTAAGGAGTACAATGAAAGCATGAAGACAAATAGCTGCTAGGTAGAACAAATCAGAATAGGAAGACAGTATGAAGCCAAACTAGTGAGCAGAGTGAAAGTCTTCACACAATGAAGTCAAACGAAGCAGGCAAACAAGCAAAGACTTCACGAAGACAGAAGGTAAGTAAAGGACGGAGGGGATAGAACCAGTTGCTTGGTGAAGACAGGATTTGGTAGACCAGTTCCGGGGGGGGGGGGGGGGGGGGGGGGGGGGGGGGGGGGGGGGGGGGGGGGGGGGGGGGGGGGGGGGGGGGGGGGGGGGGGGGGGGGGGGGGGGGGGGGGGGGGGGGGGGGGGGGGGGGGGGGGGGGGGGGGGGGGGGGGGGGGGGGGGGGGGGGGGGGGGGGGGGGGGGGGGGGGGGGGGTCGGGGACGAGCGATGGTCTTTTCCTACCAATCTATCCCCCTAGGGGCATGCGTAGTACTACTTTGCTTCGAGGGCTAATAAACTTTTGCAATAAGTATATGAGTTCTTTATGACTAATGTGAGTCCATGAATTATACGCACTCTCACCTTTCCGCAACTTGCTAGCCTCTACGGTACCTTGCATTGCCCTTTCTCACCTCGAGAGTCGGTGCAAACTTCACTGGTGCATCCAAACCCCGTGATATGATACGCTCTATCACACATAAGCCTTATTATATCTTCCTCAAAACAGCCATCATACCTACCTATTATGGCCTTTCCATAGCAATTCCGAGATATATTTCCATGCAAATTCCACCGCTTCCGTTTTGATGACTTGAGCATTCATTGTCATATTGCTTTGCATGATCGTAAGATAGCTAGCATGATATTTCCATGGCTTTTCCATTTTTTATATCGTTGTTACGCTAGGCCATTGCACATCCTGGTACACTGCCAGAGGCATTCATATAGAGTCATATTTTGTTATAGGTATCGAGTTGTAATATTGAGTTGTTAGTAAATAGAAGTGTGATGATCATCAATTTTCATTATTAGAGCATGTCCCAGTGAGGAAAGGATGATGGAGACTATGATTCCCCCACAAGTAGGGATGAGACTTCGGACGAAAAGAGAGAAAACAAAAGAATAAGAAAAAAAGAAAAAGAAAAAAAGAAGAAAAAAAGACAAAGAGAGAAGGGGCATGCTAATTCCACACTTGTTCTTCAAAGTAGCACCGTGTTTTTCATATAGAGAGTCTCCTATGTTGTCACTTTCATATATGGTGGGACTTTTCATTATAGAGTTAGATGCACACCCACTTAGTTTTCATATTGAGCTTTCATACACTTATAGCTCTTAGTGCATTCTTTGCATGGCATTCCCTACTCCTCACATTGATATCAATTGATGGACATCTCCATAGCTCGTTGGTTAACCGCGTCGATGTGAGACTTTCTTACTTTTTTGTCTTCTCTATATTTACCCCTATCATCATACTCTATTCCACCCATAGTGCTATATTCATGGCTTGTGCTCATGTATTGCATGAGGGTTGAAAAAGCTGAAGCGCGTTAAAAAGTATGAACCAATTGCTCGGCTTATCATCGGGGTTGTGCATGATAAAGGGGGGGGGGGGGGGGGGGGGGGGGGGGGGGGGGGGGGGGGGGGGGGGGGGGGGGGGGGGGGGGGGGGGGGGGGGGGGGGGGGGGGGGGGGGGGGGGGGGGGGGGGGGGGGGGGGGGGGGGGGGGGGGGGGGGGGGGGGGGGGGGGGGGGGGGGGGGGGGGGGGGGGGGGGGGGGGGGGGGGGGGGGGGGGGGGGGGGGGGGGGGGGGGGGGGGGGGGGGGGGGGGGGGGGGGGGGGGGGGGGGGGGGGGGGGGGGGGGGGGGGGGGGGGGGGGGGGGGGGGGGGGGGGGGGGGGGGGGGGGGGGGGGGGGGGGGGGGGGGGGGGGGGGGGGGCTTTATGTCAAATTATAGACTATTGCTTTGAATCACTTATGTCTTAATATTCACACCATGATTAGTTATATGATCAAGTTTATGCTAGGTAGCATTCCACATCAAAAATTATCTTTTTTATCATTTATCTACTCGAGGACAAGCAGGAATTAAGCTTGGGGATGCTGATACGTCTCCGTCGTATCTATAATTTTTGATTGTTTCATGCCAATATTATACAACTTTCACACATTTTTGGCAACATTTTATATGATTTATTGGACTAATCTATTGATCCAGTGCCCAGTGCCAGTTCCTATTTTCTGCAAGTTTTTTGTTTCGCAGAATATCCATATCAAATGAAGTCCAAACGCGATAAAATTTTACGGAGAATTATTTTGGAATATTTGTGATTTTTGGGAGGTGGAATCAACACAAACGGGGGCCCACAACCACCACAAGACACATGGGTGCGCCAGGCAGCCCGGGTGCATGGTGGTGGGTTGTGCCCTCCTCGTAAGTCGGTTGGAGCTCTACTTCGAGCGCAAGGAAGCTTATATCCGAAAAAAAAATCATGTTAATGGATCAAATTATTTCGTGGATTGGATTTCACTTACCTGTCTACGGTTCCCTTCTGTGTGCTTGGGATAGGTGTTTTGTATAAATGTTTCGTCTCAGCGCAATCGGAGTTACGGATCTTCGGATATTTAAGAAACGGTTTTCGGCCAGATCTGGGGAGAGCAAAACAGAAGAGAACAGAGAGGGAGATCCAATCTTGGAGGGGCTCCTGCCCCTCCGCCACCATGGAGGCCATGGACGAGAGGGGGAACTCTCCTTCCATCTAGGGGGGAGGCCAAGGAACAAGAAGGAGGGGGGCTCTCTCCCCCTCTCTCCCGGTGGCGCCGGAGTGCCGCCGGGGCTAGGATCGTGACGGCGATCTACATCAACTACTTTGCTACCGTCAACACCAACTTTCTCCCCCTCTATGCAGCGGTGTAATACCTCTCTTCCCCACTATAATCTCTACTTAAACATGGTGCTCAACAATATATATTATTTCCCAATGATATGTGGTTATCCTATGATGTTTGAGTAGATCCGTTTTGTCTTATGGGTTGATAAATGATCATGATTGGTTTGAGTTGTATATTTTATTTTGGTGCTATCCTTTGGTGCCCATCATATGAGTGCGCGTGTGGATCACACCATATGGTTAGTTGAAGGTGCTAGTTATCGACTAGAGGGGGGTGAATAGGCAATTTTTATGAAAGTATTCGAAAGAAGCAATGTCTTCGAAGACAGACAACCAAATAGCACCTATATGATATGCAGCGGAAGATAAACTACACTAGGCAGGCCATAGTCAAGTAAGGAGTACAATGAAAGCATGAAGACAAATAGCTGCTAGGTAGAACAAATCAGAATAGGAAGACAGTATGAAGCCAAACTAGTGAGCAGAGTGAAAGTCTTCACACAATGAAGTCAAACGAAGCAGGCAAACAAGCAAAGACTTCACGAAGACAGAAGGTAAGTAAAGGACGGAGGGGATAGAACCAGTTGCTTGGTGAAGACAGGATTTGGTAGACCAGTTCCGGGGCTGTGACAACTGTACGTCTGGTTAGGGAGGCTGAGATTGAACTCAGAAGACCTCGCCCAATCACTCCGGTAAGTCTTCAAGATAGACTTCCAAACCTTCACAGACTTCGTTCACCGGTGATCCACACTGACTCTTGGATCCTCATAACATGACGCCTAACCAACTGGAGGATACACAGTCCTCAAGTGTAATAAGTCTTCAGATCATGCGGACAGAAAGACTTCAGTGATGCCAACACTCTTCGGGCTTTGGGTGTTTTGGATTTTATCCTCGCAAGGATTCTCTCTCAAAGGCTTCAGAGGTGGGTTGCTCTCAAACGACAAAAGTCATGCACTAACTCTGAGCAGCCACCAATTTATGGTGGAGGGGGTGGGCTATTTATAGCCAAGAGGCAACCTGACATGATATGTCTGAAATGACCCTGGGTCACTAAGGAACTGACACGTGTCCAATGGTCGGATCCCAGACACACGCGTCAGCTAGACTTGGGTTACAAGTAAAGCTGACTTATCCAACACAGGATAAGATTTTCTCTCATTAGTCTTCACTCAAAGACATAGGATTTGGGTTGAGCATCACATCAGTTTTCTGACTTTGTTCACTTGGACCCCACTTAACAGTTCGGTGGTTCCTATGACTCAAGAAAGAAGAAAATGAAACTACAAAAGAAACTATGTCTTCGCACTCCATTTTCATCAAGTGAATGTCTTCACACGTCATTATCTTCGACGTGAATGTCTTCACGAACCACCATTGTCTTCAATGTCTTCATACATTTTTAGGGGTCATCTCTGGTAGGTAAACCGAAACAATGAGGGACTTCTACCTGAGTTCTCCTGGGATTCTCACAAACACATTAGTCCCTCAACCACGTTTATCGTCAATACTGCAAAACCAACTAGGGGTGGCACTAGATGCACTTACAATCTCCCCCTTTTTGGTGGGGGGGGGGGGGGGGGGGGGGGGGGGGGGGGGGGGGGGGGGGGGGTGTGAAAGTTAAAGTATGTGGTCATTGGCTTCATGAAGTTAGAAGGGCTCCCCCTGAAGATGTGCATATAAGTAGTTTGCTTTTGAATGCAAATGCACATTGCAGGTTTTGCTTTGTGGAGATCTCCTTCAATTCATGAAGTCAATTCATCGTGCATATAAAAAGTATGAAGACAATGACATGCACAATGAAAAATGGGCGTCTGCAGAATGACTTCATGCGCATAAGATAGGAATTTAACCACGCAATCAAAGATAGCAGAAAATGTAGCAGACATCCCATCTGGACTTAAGTGTTACAACTCAAAACCAACAGTTCAAAAATAAGAGTTGCAAAACTTAAACAAAATATAGCACCCGACCCATATGAACCCGCTTGAAGACTATCAACTCATATGCTTCTCCCCCTTTTGGCATCGAATGACCAAAAAGGCATGAAAACATTGAGTGTCTACACGTTCCCCTGAGGTGTTGGTGAAGATGTTGGGGCAGCCGGGTCGACGTTGGAGTTGGGCGGTGCAGTTGGGCCTGATGCAGCATCGTGATGCAGAGAAGCCATAGCTGGTGAAGTGGCATCGTCCTCCTCATCAATAACTCGAGCAACAACAGTTGGAGATGATGAAGAGTAGTCAGAATTTTCAATAGACAGAGTGGGACGCCAACTTGCAGATTCTGGAGGCCTGGAGTCAAACTTGAATCTTTCAGTGAAGGCATCTATAGTGAGTTCATCTTCAGAGCATAGCAGAGTGAGGCTCTTCCAGGCACGCCGACAGGCTTCATGAGCAACAAAAGAATTCTTGGTGGAGAGGTTGCGAATGCAATTGACATCCACAAGAAGACTTTGCATCTGATGCTTCATCTAGTCATGATGCTTATCATGCTTCTGATGCAGAGAAACAAGAAGTTCTCTGTCATTAAGGACTCATGCACGCTTCAGATGCCTTCGTGGAACTGTGTGTAACACCCTGGATTTTGCCCATTTTCTTTTTCTTTTGATTTTGGTTTGGAT